>PVIR01038118.1:0-14726 GCA_004026965.1 Petromus typicus
GGTCCGGGTGCCCCAGGGCGCCCGCTCCGAGCTGATGATGGGCTGATTTGGGAAGCATGAGTAGATGAAAACTAGCATTTTTCTCCTGCTCCTTGTCACCCCTGCCTTTCTGCCACCTCTCACCGCCCCCCACCCAGTACTCAGGGCAGGGCGCCCCTTGCATTTCCCCTCCTGTTGCAGAGCCGCTGAGCCACACAGGTCACCTGTTGAGTTTGTTTCCTCCCGGCCATCCATGGGCTTCCAACCCTGACACATGGCCACTGCCCATGGAAAGTGCCCCTGACCTTCACCTCCTTACCGTGACGGGCCTGTCTGCTGACAGCACAGCTGGGCACCACTGACCTGAACTTGGTCCTGCCGTCTCCTCTTCTCTGTTTCTCTTTTCTGCTTCTATATTTGATTGCTTTTCTTCCTTCTTCTTAAAAATTGTGATAAGGGCCGGGGATTTAGCTCAATGGTTCTGGCACCTGTCTTGCAAACTCAAGGACACGGGTTCAGTCCCCCAGTAACCATATTCAATATGGGGTGTGGAGACTCATGCCCAGCAGCAATCAATAGCACATAACACAGTGCTGGGCATGATGGCTCACGCCTGTCATCCCAGCACTCAGGAGGCAGAGGCAGGAGGATTGCTGTGATGTGAGTTAGAGGCTGAGCTCAGGGCCAGCCTGAACTACAAAACGAGACCTTGTCTCAAAAAAAAAAAAAAAAAAAGAGAAGACAGAGAGCTCTGTTTGTAAACTCTGCCCAGGGGCCTCTTCTGGGTTCCACCCTCCAGAGCTCGCTTTGCGACAGGTGCTCAGAACATCTGCACCCAGAAGTGCTAGCTGGAGAGGAGGGGTTATCTGGGTCCGCAGCTTGCCTGTACCCACTTTTCCTGGAAAAGAACCTATTTCCACCCCAGGGATCTTGTTTTCTAGAGTCGCGGCAGCATAGCAGCTTCTTTACCCCTCCACCCATGTCTTTGGGCTTTTTGCATTTTGCATTCTTCCCTTTACCTGTCTTTGCCATGCTGACTCTCCTGCGAGGCTTCACTGGCCTCTTGTATTTCTGTACGCTTTGTTCTGTAGTCACAGGCCTTCATACGGTACGTCTTCTCGATTTCGACTTCGCGTGGACTGGGAGTTCCCTGTGGAGGGCCTTTCCCCTTCTCTGACTCTTCTTCTGGCCTCTCCCTTCTGCACCCTCTCGGTGCACCAGGAACTGTGTGGCCTCTCTCTAGACCACAGTCTGCACCCACATGGTGTGCACAGCGGACAAGGCTGACACACACAAACATCACATACACTCAGCAGCCTCACAGTCGCCTCTGGGAGGAAGTAGGGGAAATCTGTATTGATTCTCTGCGCACAGGCCATGAGGACAGGAATCCCCCAGCTCCAGGGCGTGGTCAGGCCTAAAGCCATCTGCCTGTCATGTAGGCCACCCTTCCACTCTCTGAAAACTTGTTTGTGTCCACTCCCTTTAGGGGACTGTGGAGCATATAGTATATCTTAGCTGCTTCTTGCCTTTCTGTGGCTGCACGCCCTTAACTGGTGTCACGTTACCTTTAAGACACCGTGTTATAAAATCTGTAAAAGGAATATCATCAGTCCTGTCTGTCTGTGGGTGGCAGGAGCTTGGCCACAGTTGGGCAGAACTGGCATCTTCAGGGTTGCTTCTGGTGCATTCCTCATCAAATTGGGCTCACCCCTGGTTTTCTTCCTGATACTCCTTAAGGTCCAGTGACCCAAGGAAATGTGCGAGGTTAACAGGATCTTTAATACAGATTTTAGAAAGATGAATATAGCTCACGATCTCCTGATCCATTCCAAAAAAAAAGATGGTGTGGACTTTGCCTCTGGAGCACCCCTTCACCCAGCATCCAGATGCAAGGCACCCCTACGCACAACTGTAGGCAGTGGCACTAGAAAGACTTGAGAGCTCCCCCTCGCTCAGCCTGTGCTGAGTGAGTTCTCTCCTGAGGCATGACCCCGAACTGGCCTGCAGTGTAGACCCTGAGGTGTGGTTACACGTCCGTGAGTTCATTTGACACCTAGCACTGGTTGTTGCATCATTTGCCTCTACCTCTGTCCTGCTCTCAGAGCTAGACTGTAAGACTATCTGCCAGTGCCTAGCAGTGTAGAGCTCATAAATGCCTAAACATAAAATCAGGGGGCTTGTGTCAGACCTACCACGGTCCCCCTGCAAAACTGTGATTCTCAAGTTTTGTGTTGTTGATGTGGTTGGTGGGAAAAGTGGGGTCGGGGTTACAGCCTGCTCCTTGAAAAGGCCAGGACTTCGCTCACTGACTCCTAATGAATTGTAACTAAGGCTCCCGGCCTGTGGAAGTGGCAGGGTGTAAGGGTGCTCAAATCCTATTGCTATTTCTGAGGGCAGCAGAATTCTTGCCATCTCTCCAGCGGGAGCCAACCTTGGCACTGTGCTCAGGAAGCATGGTGAAGGGAATTCCTTGACCAGGTGGCCTCATTCAGCTGACAGCTCCTACTGAGAGGACATGGTGGCACGTTGTCCCTTCACACTGTCCTACCCATCTGGCTCCTTTGGTTCAAGCGTTGAAAGATCCTGAGCAGCGAGGACATTAGGAAGGAGTGTGCTGGTGCCAGTGCAGGAGTGAGCAGTGGGGCAGGCCTCCATCCCGGGGAACACTGCCGCCACGCATCATCATCTCTGGGGATACTCGCCTCATCTGTCTGCTGGCGGCCCGACTCCAAGCTTTGGAGCCCCTTGGCATTCTCCAAGCAGATCGGTTTGGCTTCTGTACTCCCTGCCCCAGGTGGAGTTGGTGGGAAGTGGCGAGGCTGCTCATGTTCCCTCCCAGGTTGTATAACCTCTCATCACTTTGCCATATTGTCCTCTTTGCTTGCCTAGGGAAACGAGTCCCTAGGAAGAAAAAGGCAGTGTCCCTCTGCTCTTGCTTTGGACCAAGCCTCCATTTGTCCTCTTGGGAACTGTGGCAGCCTGGCCTCTTGTAGCTTGAAGGGAGCTTGGAAGTCAGTATACCAGCACCTGTGAGCTCCCCAGCACTTTTTCTGAAGAGTAGGGAATGAGTGCAGGGTCTTATGCTGGGGTACATCCACAGCACACCCCCCCACACACTTCTTTGGAGGCAGGGCCGTGCTGAACTTGTGACTGGCCTTAAACTTGTGGTCCTCCTTCCTCAACCTCCCCTGGGATGACAGGCATGTCCCACCACGTCTGGATGTAACACTTTTTTCCCCCAAAAGGGAACAGGAACTACTGGTTTTTCAAATTTACTTTTTCTTCTTTTGCAGAGAGTTTCAAAAAGCCCCCCAGCCCCTAAGTAATCCTCTGACAGACAGATTAGCAGGGGGGAGCACTGTGGAGTCTGGAGTGTGGGTGTGGGCAGGGCCAGCTGGGAATCCAGAAAAGGCCTCCACCGAGGCCCACGTTTGTTGCTGGGGCCTTTCGCCTTTTTGCTGTTGCTCAGTTGCTCCCAGGTGGCTGTAGTTTGCTCACACCAGTTTTTTGTTTTTTTTTTTCCTTGTTCTTCTCCCTGACATGTCTTTCTTGCTCTGGTGCTACCTTTTAAAGCCCCAAGTTGGGAACCCGGGGAGCAGAGATGATTAACTGCAGGAGTCCGGCGGAAGAATTCCACAGCCTTAGACGGCAAAGTTTCCACAGCCTTGCTGCCCGCCTGCGCTGCCCCCCACGAAGGAACTCCTGGGTCTCAGCGGCGGCGGTGGAGGAGCGCGGACGAGGGCCAGCCAGCGTGTCCTCAGCTTCTCTGGCAGAGAGGGCTCCGTGTGGAGTCCCAGAGGAAGCAGGCCCTTCCCCCACACCAAAGAAGGCTGTTCGCTGGTGGTGGAGACCTTGCTAATTTGGAACAGCTGCCCGGGGTGTGCGAAGCTGGAGAAATGGGAAAGCTCGCTTTGGCCAGCTTGTGCAGGGGTAAATGTTGGGCAAAGTGTGAGATGCCCCCGAAGCTGGACTCTGCCCCTTTGGATGCCTTCCCCTCCTCAGATCCCTCTGCCAGTCCCTGCATTGCGGTGGGAGAGAGGGTAGCTTGTTGTCGGGGTTAGATTTCACCCCTCTCTGGTGTGTCTGTTCCCTGCCTAGCTCCTGTAGGCCCAGAGTGAAACGGAGGGCAAACAGCCGAGCCACCTCATAGCATGTGGTTGTATTGGACCAGCTTCTAGTCCTCGGGGTTTGCGCTGGAGCGTGGAGAGGAGTCCGATTGTAGCTCTGCTGCCTTCTCTGACTAGCGTCATCTATTTCTGCTAGATGGGGACCTTGGCTTTTGCTTCTGATCCATAGAATATTTTTGTATCCTCCTCTTCCCTCATCTCTGTTAGGGTTCCTCACTTCTGAGTCCTCGGTGTCAGCAGTCGGTTGGAAGCATAGTTACATACTGCATAAATATTTGACAAACTCCAGATGGACTTGGGGGATACAGAGTGGTCATACATAGTATGTCTGGACTGTCATCCGTGACTCCAGGGAGAGATCAGCCCTGTGTGGGTGCCAGCTGGGCCTCGTTCCTTCTGGTGTGCACGAGCTAATGTGGAGTTGCACAGGACTGCTAGGATTCAGAACTGGCCAGATAAGGAGACTTAAACCCACAAAAGGAGAGTGAGATCTGGAAATAGGCAGGTTGTGTGTGGGGAGGGGTCACACCTAGGTATGACAGAGTAAGGCAGAGGCTCAGGAGTGAGTTGGAGGGAAGACAGGAGGTAGAAGGAGTGGTAGAGGTCTCTTTCCCATGATTCCTTGCAACTGTTTCAGAAGTAAAATAATCCACTTCCTACAGATCCCCCTCTTTGCCACTGCCCCACAGTTCTACCCCCCAGGTTTTTCCTTGGAGGTTGGCCACACTTTGTGTTTGAGTTCAGATGGAGAGGGTTACATTTCTCTCCCGGAGGGTAGAGTCCTGGCAGTGAAGGCTCAGCCCCCTCCCCTCACTGCACACCAGCGACTGTCCCAGAGAATAAGGCGGGACTCAGGGGGCTGGTCGTCAGGGCCCAAGGAAGAAAGAAACGGGGCAAGTGCTGACCAGGGGGACTAGGGATTTGCAACAGCTCATTTTCTCTGGAGAACGGGTCACCCTGGGACTTCGGTGCTCTTGCTTCTCTTGGAAATAAAGCTCACTGGAACAGAAAGGATGATTCATTCATTAATTCCACATGGTGAGCCAGGCCCTGGGCTGAGGCTGGGTTCTAGAGATGATACAATCTTTCTGCTCCCTTGAAAAAAAAAATACACAGTTCCTCTGCTTTCTCTCTCCTGAGAGACTTCCATCCACAGTGACCAGCTGACGCTGAGTCACCTCTTCGTCTGCCCTTTGCCTCTTCCAACAATGGGCCCTGTGTCCATCACCGTGGGTCTGAGCCCTTTGAATAGAGGTTTTTGATAGCCCAGGAGTTCTGGGAGCTTCCTCTACCGTGGGATTCTGAGACGTGTCTACCTCTCTGTCTTTTCACATATGCCCAAGTCTTGGCCTCTCAGCTGGAGTTAACGCCCTTGGACCAGGGAGTCACACTGGTGATCTGGAAGTCACATAAGTTGGCGCCTTGCTACCAGACTCCTCCCTTCTCTCCAGGACAGCGGCCCTTCCCCTCTGGGTCCTCTCTTTACCTCCTCCAGGACCTGGGATGCAGTCGGTTTGATGGGCTCAAAAACACATCCTGCTCGGGCCGGGGAGTTAGCTCAGTGGTTCCGGTGCCTGTCTTGCAAGCGCAAGGGCCCGGGTTCGATTCCCCGGTAACCACATAACAATACTGGGTGTGGAGACCCATACCCAGCAGCAACCAGTTCCACATACCACAATGCCGGGCGTGGTGGCTCACGCCTATAATCCCAGTACTCGGGAGGCAGAGACAGGAGGATTGTGATGTGAGTTTGAGGCTGAGCTCAGGGCCAGCCTGAACCACAAAGCGAGACCCTGTCTCAAAAAAACCTAAAAAAAAAAAAAAAAAAAACACATCCTGCTCTGCTCTTTCGACCTCAAGATACTGCCAACATGGATATGTGTCCCAAGTTACGATTTTTCCGACCAGACTTTATCAGCTAACTGGCACTGGCAGTTAGGACTCTGACCTCTCCTCGGGCGACAGAAGGGTGCTTCCCTCTGGGGTCAGCAGCCGCCTCCTCCTGTCCTGCCCTCTCTCCTCCCTGTGAAGCTTGTTTTCTGCATCCCGTCCAAGCCATGGTGGCATCTGGAGGCCTTCATTTATCTTATGAGATGTAAGCAGTTGGAACAGTGTACGGGAATTTGTTCTTTTTAACACTGTCCTAACCTGATTTTTATCTGATTGATACAGCAGTCGGAGGTCTTTTTCTTCCTAATAAATATATAGTCAAATAGGAGCTAAAATAAGATGAGGAAAGAGGGATGATAAAATCCTGCAGCATCTTTTTAATTGCAAGTGGCTGTTATTGGAAGATGGTTCTCATAGGTGCTGTTAAGTGATGAGCAACCTATAGTGTATTTATCAATGGCCATGCACACTTTCTGGGCTTAGCTGTGTGTGTGTCTACAACACATGCCTCTCTTGAGCCACCTGTGGCCCACGGCCCAATTCGTTTCTTTGGGACAGTGTTTCGCTTTTGTAGTTCAGACTGGCCCTGAGCTCAGCCTTGAACTCACAGCAATCCTCCTGCCTCTGCCTCCCAAGTGCTGGGATTACAGGTGTGAGGTGAGCCACCACGCCTGGCACTGTGGTACGTGGTACTGAATGCTGGTGGGTGTGAGTCTCCACACCTGGCATTGTTGTGTGTGGTTACCGGGGATCGAATCTGTGCCCTGGCACTTGTAAGGCAGGCACCGGAACCACTGAGCTGAATCCCCAGCCCCCAGTTCATTTTCTTATTGGTTACTTTATTTTGTTAGAAGAGTAGACCAGGCCCCGTAGTGACCCCAGGTCATGATCTGCGTCCTCTGATGAAATCTTTCCTGTGAGCTGGTGCCCTGGAGAGGTAAAAGTCAAAGGAGGAAGCAAGCTGGCTTGTAATCATCCCTCACCACCTGAACCTTGACTGCCTGCTCTAGAGGTCCCCACCGTCCTCGCTGTGATAGTAAATGCATTCTGCAGGAAGGTTCCTTCACCTCAGGGCTCCCTGCGAGTGAAAGCTCTGGGCAAGTGGAAGGACTGTGTCTCTTCAGAGCCACCTCGCAGCGTGTGCCCTGCACCTGCCAGCTGGGTTTGACATGGCCCCTGGGACAGGTAGGAGCTCTGAGGCTCTCTTTCTAGGACTCTGGCGAGACTGGGATCTCTTCATCCTAGTACTGGGTGAAGGAACAGGAGACAGTAAGAAAGCCCACGGGCTGGAGGAATAGACACGGAGGAATTGGTCTGTCTCAGTCCTAAGAGCGGTAGAGAGGTGACAAGAAGCCGGGTTGGTCCTGGCCTTTCTCCTCCATGAGTGGGGACAGAAGCCAGCACTTCAGTCCTGCGGGATGGGCGCGTAGGTGGCCCGAAGGAGCTCACCAAGTCCTCGCTTCAGTCGCCCCTTCCTGGCTCAAGCTACAGGCTCTATTTTCTGCCTGTAGACTTTATTCCTGAGAAAGTTGTGGTGCCTCCCTTCTGCCAACCCCCACTTTTTAAAAGCTGTTTTAGGGGGCTGGGAAAGGAAAACTTTAAAAGTAAAATAATAAAAAACAGACCACTCTGCCATTACAGGCACATAAATAGCTTCACCGTAGCCGAGCTGCACTCTTGCTTTGCCATAGCAACAGAAAACGAGTGTTTATAACAGCCTGTCAGCCGGCCTGGAAAACAGCAGCTGCTCCCTCCCCCAGCCGGCCGGCCAGCCGTGGCCTGGGAGCCATGGACAGGCTCCCCTAGAGTCACCCTAGCTTGGTGGTAGCCGGCCTCCTGCTGGGGCCGCAGAGGACGGCAGGGAAAAGACAGCTGGGTCCAGATGTCGGGGCGTGGTGTGGCGGGAGTTGAAGTGAGCAGTGCCCTCACCCCAGTGTTGTCCTTGCCCACCTCAGGAGCCGGAGGGCCTTAGCCGGGCCTGGGGGGGTGTCCAGCGGCCCTCAGACTCAGGAGGCTGAATAAATGTAGATGTCTCCGCAGCCTGTTAAACCGCATCTCCCCAAGTCCGTTTCTTCAAGGAATGAAAGGTGACCAGCTTGCTGGGGAGCTTGCAGGTCTTGGGAAGGGGTGATCTTGAGGGAAAGGAAGCAAAGATCAGTATCCCCAGAGGCCTGGAGGAGGAAGGGAGAGCAGAGAAGCACAAGATCCTCACTGTGCCCCTGGGGCGCTGGTGAGACAGGCAGTTGGGTCTGTCAGAGTCCTAGAACCTGGTGCTCTCAGAGATTCTGAGGATGGTGGCCCCCAGGCTTCAAAGTATGGTCTGCACTCTCCTCAATGAGTGGCCCCCCCAGATCAGCCTCCTCAATAACCTTGTTAAGGAGCATGTAGAAATGTGCATTCCCAGGCGCTCCTGAATCCAAATCTAGGAGGAGGCTGCGTCTGGAGTTTGAGAGCTGCTGCCCTAAAGCACTGAATGAAAAGACACATGAGCTGTCCACTCTCCACAGCCCTGGGGTGACTTAGTGGCCTCTGGGTCACATGTGAGCAAAGAAAAGTGAAACGGGGGCAGAGAGATGACAAGGGACTAGGGAGTACCTCCAACTGCCTTTGGTTCTTAAATTTTTATTTATTTTATTTTATTGTATTTTGCAGTACTGGAGATTAAACCCAGAGCTATTGCCTGAACTACATTTTCACTCCTTTTTATATTTTTATTTTCAAGAAGGGCCTCGCTAAGTTGCTCAGTTGCCCTGACTAGCCTTGAACTTGTGCTCCTGCTGCCTCAGCTTCCCAGAATGCTAAGATTACCAACATGGGCCACCATTTCTGGCTTTCTCTTTCTTAATAAGCACATCTTTTCAGCATGGAGTGCTTGCTCATTTGCTGAGTTCCAAGAACTGGACCAAGAGAAGCTGGAATAGGCCAAAGAGAAATGGGGGTCCTCTGCTGTGTGCAGGTCCGGTTGCTGTGGAGTAGAGAGCGGGGAGTGGGATTGTTGGCCAGGAGTTCTGGCCACTCTGATACCCTGGCGAGTGTCTAGGACACACGGGAATGTCACAGAGCAGCTCAGTCAGAACCTGGCAGTTCTCCCCCCACCCCAGAGGGTCCACCAGAACCCAAGGCCTGGGAACAACCAGTTGTTGACTCCCATGGCCGAGGGAGGCTGAACCCTGTCCAAGAGCATGACAAGATTCTGCTGAAACTTGTGTCTAAAAATAACCCCGGATCCAGTCCAGCCACTAAAAGGCCCCTTTGTTCCCTTGAACCAAAATGAGGGAAAGCCATGGCAGCCCCAAGAAAGACAATCTGTGTTGTTCAAGACAGTGTACGTACCACACACTTGACTCCCTGCCCACAGTCTGCATCCGGACTGTGGCCTGGTAGTTTCCTATCCCAGTTCCGAGTGAGAAATGGGTGTCCTGGTGAGTCCTTGGCCAGAACGTTGCCCATGGTCAGGAGAGAGGGTGGTAAGGTTGCCTGCTCTGCTCCATTAAACAGCAGCCTTCTAAATGCCTCCATCGCTCCCCACGAACACCCCTCCCTCCCCTCCTTCACCAGGAGAAGGTCATTCTTGCTTTTCATTCTTTATGTTATTTTGATCTCAGGTTTGCTGTGAATAGCCGCTTGCTGCCACCCACATCACAGGAGGGTACAGAGGTGACCAGCCTGGGCCAGGGTCACCAGGTTACCTGGAAGCCTTCTGCATGTCTCTGGGCCCTAGAGACTTCTTTTTCTCATCTTGATAATATCAAGTTATCCAGGACCGAAGGGGGCAGCATCGCCTTCTTAGGAACATCCTTGCTTTGTAAGAGCCACTGGTTCCCACTCATCTGCCTTCATCTGGGTCATGGGGTTCTCCCAGGCCAGATGATCAGGAGCCGTAACTTCTCTCTGACTCCTGAAGGCCTCTGACCAGAGCTGATGCATTTTGCCTTCGTGATCACAGCATATCCGCACCACACAGCCACGTCAAGTCTACGAGGTCTTAGCATCACGCTGTGTCTTGTTTTTATAATTTTGAGTCTCAAGTGCGGAGTCAGTCACCCAGTAGATCTGGTCTGTGTGAGGCCACTGCTTTGCCCACTCTTTCCCCGTATCCTATTTCTATTCCCTTGTCTGCCCACAAGCATCATTCTAATGTGCTAAGATATCTTTTTGTTTAAGTATGTTCCTTAAATATTTTAGACGCATGTGTTGTGCATTGCCTTAGATATGTGTGTGTTTTTAATTTTTGTAAAAGCTGTGAAAATCATCTTTTTTCTTTTGCCAGGCACTGTGTTTTTAAGATGACCAAGACTGCTGTGTGTACATCTAATCTGTGTTGCTAACTGCTGGGAAACAATCTGTATGATCTAGCTCATATATTTTACCTGTCTGTGGTTGGATGCGTGGATCTAGGGTTCCTGCAACTCCTTGTCACCATAAATAATGCTCCAGTGCACATCCAGGCACAGTATCCCTTTTAGATCCTGTATGAAAATTTCTTTGGGGACTGAGGATCTAGCTCAAATGGTGCCGCGCCAACCTTGGAAGCATAAGGGCCAAGTTTGATCCCTAGTACTGCCAAAAAAAGAGAAAATTTCTTTAGGAGATGTACCCAGGAGTAGATGATGGGTTTAGGGTAAGTCTCAGAAAGGATAAATTCTGAGACCCAGGAGTCAAGGATTGTACATTATCTCCCTATACTGTCTCGAATTCTAGTCCTGAATTTCTACTGCCCAAAAATGACTCGCAAGGTAGCAAACTTGGGAAAAGCGGAGGAGTGAGGGAACCTCAGGCAGAGCACCTCCTAACCAGGAAGCAGCGTTTTCCTCCAAGAAGGCAGCCCCACCACATCAAGAAGGAGGCGTAATGCTAGGGGACAGCTTGGCATCGAGTCTTGGAGCAGGCCCAGAGAGCCGCTCTCTGACCAGTGCGCCAGCCCTCATGTGGCTTCCTGGCATAGGTGTGTTGGTCAGATGATGATGGCAAGCAGAGATATCAACCACCTGAACTTCTACCAGCATGTTCTGACCTTCTATGCTTACGAAGGAGGGCATGTGCTCTGGTTAGTTCTGCAAAGCAGCAGGCGTCAGAGCAGGACAGGGAAGGTGGAACCCAGGGCCACAGTGACAGTGGCATGAGACCTGAGTGGCAGGAGTTGGTGAGGGTGAACCAGAATCTTAGCAGTGGAAATCAGGGGCCTGCAGAGTAGGGAAACAGCACAGAGTCCATGTGGGCTTAATGTCTTCAGAGAGAAAGGCCAGGCTGGGAGGTTACAGGTGGGCAACTTGCCATGCCCGAGTCTTCACCAACCTTTTTGTTCAGCCCTTTCGGAAAAATGAGAATGCCCGAGTGGAGAAAATTTAAGGAACTCCAGGTGATGTGCAGGAAGTAGCCCCAGCTGCTTGCTGTCTCAGATAATTAGGGCTATGGACCAAGGGTTTAAGCTGATGATGGTGTCAAGGAAACCCGCGTGCCCACCTTGGGCTCTTCCCAGGTGGGGGTTGCTCATGCTTGAAACTGCAGGTCTAGAACCCAGTGCATTCTGGCTCAGTGTTGTGGGCAGGGGTGGGGAAGAAAATCAAGACTGGTGTCTGTCCCTGTTCTGAACCTTTCAGAGATTGAGAAGAAAGAACTACAACACTCAAGTAGGTCTTCATCAAGGGTTAGGATGTAACTCCATAGTTTCTTTCTATTTTCTTACATCATCCTCCCTCCTTTTTTTCCGTTGGGGATGGTACTGAGAGGCACTTAGCCACTGAGCTACATCCCTAACCTTTCTCTCTTTTTTTTGAGACAGGGTCTCACTTTGTAGTTAAGGCTGGCCCTGAGCTCAGCCTCAAACTCACACCACAGCAATCCTCCTGCCTCTGCCTCCCGAGTGCTGGGATTACAGGCGTGAGCCACCACACCTGGCACTGTGCTATGTGGTACTGATTGCTGCTGGGGTGAGTCTCCACGCCCAGTATTGTTATGTGGTTACCGGGGATCGAACCCGGGCCCTTGTGCTTCTCAAGACAGGCGCCGGAACCACTGAGCTATATCCCCGGCCCCCTTAACCTTCCTATATATACAATTTTTTTATGTGTGTGCGGAACTAGGGATTGAACTCATGACCTTGCACTTGGCAGGCAGGTGGCGGCACAACTGAGCTACCTCCCCAGCCCCTCATTATGTATCAAACAGGGTCTCAATAAACTTGCCCGGGTGGGTTTTGAACTTCGGGTCCTCCTGCCTTAGCATGATAAAGACCTGCAGAGTGTAGCACTGAGGCAGTGACTATGGATAGAGATTAGGATGCAAATCTTGGCTGTCTAAATCTGGGTGTCCCTAATAAAAAGTGAAGATGTGCATTTCCTCCCTTTCCCCCATTTTTATTAGTACATGTTTGCATTACATAATGATCACTTTCCTTTTTGTAGGGTTGTTGGTGAGAATTTAAACACAGCATGTTACTAATGATAATAGCTTCAACCAACCAACCACTAACCTGGGCGTGGTATAATATTTATGTTAGTGCTCTGTGTATGTTTAGTTTCTGATTTTCACCTGAAGTGCCTAATATGGCACCCAACCTGTTGAAGTGCCCCAGGAATATTATTTGTCTCCCTTCTCACTCTTCCTATTTCCACTGTAGTCTTGACTAAGAGGAGGTAGCCCCTCACTTGGGAAGAGACTCTGGGGTAGAGAAGACAACGGTGTTGCCCCACAGTCACTTTCAGATTTCCCTTTGGCACAGTGTGCGTGAGTGTGAGTGAGTGTGTGTGCATGCGCGTGCGTGTGCGTGTGTGTGTGTGTGTGGCCCGTGTTGCCCTGCCTCCTCCCAGGGCTACCCTTCTTCACCCCTCCTGTCCCCATTCCTGCAGCTGGAGGCCAGGGTTGCCAGGAGCAGCTTATCCTCGGGCAGGTCGGCCTGCAGGGCTTCCGGGTCCCTGCCCTGCCCCCTTTCCCACCTGTTCAGTCTCCTTGGCCTCCCAGGGCTGCTGTGGCTGATGATGGCTTGGTGCCCTCGGGCATGAGGGCTCTGACTGGTGAGCAGAAGCTGCCTGCGGGTCCCTGCTCAGGCCATGTGGGGTCCTGCCCTTCTCAGGGAAGACAAATGGGCCTGTGTGGCCCTGTTGCTGGGATGTGACTATTATGGAAGAGAAAGGAGGAAAAGTGAGCCTTCCTTCCAAGAGAAGCAGATATTCTCTGCACCTTAGAGATGTTTGTCAGAAAAAGAAGAAGCAATATGTGACAAAAACACCACGGAACCACCCCTGCCCCCGTCACTCAGGAGGCGGAGGTTGGAGGATCCAGTTAGAGGCAGCCTGGCACTTAGTAAGACCCTAATCTCAAAAAAGAAAATGAAAACAGAGAGCACCAATCACTCAAAAGCCGTGACTCGCTGAAGCTCAGATCACTATCTCCTTATTTATGCGCTTGGGATCATAGCTCCCCTGCCGACAATGGATGTGACAGTGCTTCCCAAGTCGTCTATAAATTATAGAACACATGTTTATAAGACATAAGGAGGCAAACAAATAGAGGAACTTGATGAGCACATAAAGTGATGTGATTTCTTGCTCCAAGAGAAGGAACAGAGAGTTTCCCCTTCTATCTTGTTGTCCCCTGAGCTGGCAAAATGCTGGGAACGGGGTGTGTGTGTGTGTGTGTGTGTGTGTGTGTGTGTGTGCGCGCGTCTCTGTGTGTCTATGTCTGTGTGTGTGTCTCTGTGTGCCTGTCTGTGTATGTGTGCATCTCTGTGTGTCTATGTCTGTGTGCATCTGTATCTGTGTGTGTGTGTGTCTCTGTGTCTATGTCTGTGTGTGTCTCTGTGTCTGTGTCTGTGTGTGTCTCTGTGTATCTGTGTCTGTGTGTGTCTGTGTATGTGTCTGTGTGTGTGTGTGTAAACATACCTTACCCAAGGTACCCTAAGGGCCTGACTAACCCTGACCTGATGGATGGAGGTCGCACCTTACAGGGCACAGGGTCTGACCCCTTCTGATTATTCCCTGGCAGTTGTGTAACAAGGAGTCCCTGTGTTCTAACATTGTGGATCATTATCCTCAGGTGCCAGTGTGGCTAGAAGAATCTCTCCTTTTTGTGACCCAGAGGAGAGGTCCAAAGTAAGGAATTTGGAAAAAGACTGTTGTTTCTTACTATTTTCTTTTCTTTTTTTTTAGTTTTTTGAGACAAGTTCTCACTTTGTAGGCAATCTTCCTACCTCTGCTTCCTGAGTGCTGGGTTTACAGGCATGAGCCACCATTCTTGGCCACTTCTTAATGTTTTCCAGAGATTCGGGACCACATTAAGCCACTGGTTATTACAGTGGTCATAACCTAGCTAATGATAAGGGTTTGGTTTGGTTTTATGTTGTGTTGTTCTATTTTGTTTTGTTTGTAGTGCCAAGAAATTGAACCCAGGGCCTCTACACTGATCTACATTCTCAGCCCTTTAGTTATCATTATTTTTTATTTTGATACAGGATATTATTAAGTTGCTAACTTACTCAGAGCTGGCTCAAGCTTGTGATCCTCCTGCCTCCAAGTGCTGGGATTACAGGCTGTGTTACAGGCCCAGCATAATGATTCTTGTTAAGGAAGCTGCCTTAGCGTTTCTTTTTTTTTTTTTTTTTTTGGAGGTGTCAAGGGAACCCTACATGTAACAGCAGCAACAACAACAGTAAATATTAACTGAATGCCCACCACGTCTAGGTTCTCTTCTGGGCACTGGAAAAAAGCAATGAATGAGACAGGTAAAAAT
>PVIR01038119.1:0-14741 GCA_004026965.1 Petromus typicus
TCAAAGATCCATTCTTAGATTTTTAATCTGCATGTTTCTTTTTTAGATTAAATGTATATATGTGCATACTGCATATTTTGGGTTTTATTTCTTGATCCATCTGCCAATCTGCATCATTTGATTAGGGAATTGAGATCATTTCCACTGAGGGTGGTTACTGATCAGTACTGACTTATTCCTGTATTGTCTCATTTTCCTGTTGCTTTCCCCCTCCTTTCTGCATAACTGCTCACCTTCCCTGGTGTATTCGTTCCTTTTGATTATTTGCCATTGTTGGCTTCCCTGTCTCTTTCTAGGATATCCTTGAGAATTTTTTTATAATACTAGTTTGATGTTCATGAATTTCTTGAATTGTTCTTTATCATGGAAATATCTTATTTCTTCATCAAATTTGAAAGAAAGTTTTGCAGGATATGTATGTCTGAGTCAGAAGGTGTTATCTTTCAGGACTTCACATCAAGCTCTCTTGTACTTTAAGATTTATGTTGAGAAGTCTTCTGTAATTCTAGTGTAGTAACCTTTGTAAGTGAATTGTTGATTTTCTCTAACAGTTTTTAAGATTTTATCTTTTAGTGTTAAACTTTTGCTATTTTCATTGTGTTGTGACATGAAGAGGTTCTCTTTTCACTGTGGCTATTTGGGGTTCTATATTTCATTTTTCCATATCTATAAATCTTTTCCAATATTTGGAAAGTTTACTTCCATTATTTCTGTAAAGAATGTCTTCACACCCTTTGTTCCTTTTCCTCCACTTATTCCGATTAACTTTAGACTAGTGTTCTTTGCATCATCTGGCAATTGTGGAGTTCATTCTTCATGTTCTTTTACTGTTTTTAAAATATCTCTGAGTAACTATTATTCTTTTTGTGTGTGTGTGAGACAGGGTCTCGCTTTGTAGTTCAGGCTGGCCCTGAGCTCAGCCTCAAACTCACATCACAGCAATCCTCCTGCCTCTGCCTCCCGAGTGCTGGGATTACAGGCATGAGCCACCACACCTGGCACTGTGGTATGTGGCACTGATTGCTGGTGGGCGTGAGTCTCCACACCCAGTATGGTATGTGGTTTCTGCGATCGAACCCGGGCCCCTGCGCTTGCAAGACAGGTGCCACCAGAACCACTGAGCCAAATCCCTGGCCCCTGAGTAACTATTATTCTCTGAAAGTGTCCCAGCCTTCCAATTCTGATATTTTGTTTTCACAGTGGTCATGTATGCTTCCCATACTTTCAGTAATTTTTATATCATAGAATTCAATTTAAAATCATTTTAAGAACTCTAGTTCTTTACTAAACTGGTCATTGATTTTTTAAAATATATTTTGTTTAGCTCAGTTAGTTTTTCAGTAGTGTCTTCTGTAAACTACCTAATGGTTCTATTTATTACATCCACTATTTGATTAGTTATATTTTCTGTCAGCAACTAAGCACCTGTTTGATATGCTTTTTAATCTTCTCTGTAATCCTTTTGAATAATTTATGTGGCTTTTGCTTTATGCCTTCTAAATGCTTCCTGGGTTGGCTTTGGGGGCATTGGGAGTTTTGGGAGACAGTTTAATGCTTCTCATGTTTTTCATGTTATAAAGGTAATTTGGATATTGCCATACAGAAAAGGCTATTCGTAGCAACCACTATGTGACTCTAGTGGTTTCAGTAAGTCAGCAATAGTAGTATCTTCCATGACACACTGGATATTGATCTATCATAAGAACCATTAATAAAACATCTTTTCATTTTAGAAAAGAATTATAAACATACTATAAACCCTAAGATAAACCAAATACTGACATATAACAAATATCTACTAAATGTGATAATTATACCTCTACTAATGATAGGAAAAAATTCCACAGCAGTAACATAAGAATTAACTATCCAAAAACTCATGCAGCTTAATGGTTATTTATTAAAGAAGTAGTGGGTTAAGAATATGACAGTGCAAAAAGAAAAATTGAAAAACAGGTGAGAAGAAAGAGAGAAAATTGAGACAAAGCATCCTATTATGGTTTAAAAGAATATTTATAAAATAAGATAAAAGTAACAGAAAAGAATGAGAAATAGAAGATAAAGGAAAAAGGGAGAAAGAATGACTAATTTAGAAAATATAAACAGAAAAAGTAAAATAGGAAGAAAGAAAAAAATAGGAAATGAGTTCAAAAATAGAGGAAAAAGTTTTCTCTTTTCTCACAAGCAGTTTCCCTCTAGGATCTGCAGTTTTAGAATCCAGTCAGTCTTCATTTTCTCTGCCCAGCCTTACGGCCTGTGGATTTGTGCAATGTGTCCTCCTGTTCCAGAGCACCCTGTTTCCTCATACACTGGCAATGTCCACACAGAGACATGTCCTTGCTCACGTTGGTGCACAGGGAAGGCAGTCTGACCTCAGTCTGTGCAGCAAGTAGACAGCAGGGCAAGGGATCAAGTACTTGTTGCAACAAGGCATCTCAGGCCAGCTATTTGTAAGTGCAGCTCAAGCCAGGCCTAGTTTCTCACTATGGAGATGGGGCCTGTGTCCTTCTAGCCAGAATTTAAATTTCTTTTTTTTAGGTTTTTTGAGACAGAGTCTTGCTTTATAGTTCAGGCTGGCCCTGAACTCAGCCTCCAACTCACATCACAGCAATCCTCCTGCCTCTGCCTCCCGAGTGCTGGGATGACAGGCGTGAGCCACCACGCCCGGCACTGTGGTATGTGGTACTGGTTGCTGCTGGGGTGAGTCTCCACACCCAGGATTGTTATGTGGTTACCGGGGATCGAACCCGGGCCCTTGCGCTTGCAAGATGCGCTGGAACCACTGAGATATATCCCCAGCCCCAGAGTTTAAATTTCTTGAGGGATCTCTTTCTACCCCACTGTCTGTCCTATCTGCAGCTATGTCTCACTAAGGTACTATGGGAGGGTAACAAGGGAGCCTTTGCTTCTGGGGCTGTGAGCAATGAGAGTGTCTGAATTGTGTCCTTCTTTTCTCTGCGGTGTGGGCCATCCTTCCCACTTCTCTGTAGCTCCTAATTTTTTCTGTTAGTTTCTTCCTGAATCTTGGCAATATATTTATACATTTTTTTCTTCTGTAAGTTTGTTTTCCAGGGTCCAGTTCCTGATATCAGAGAAGCAGAATTTTGCTACTGGACTATCATATTAGCTGGTATATCTGCAGATGGTTTCACGAATAGAAAGCAATTTATTCCTCATGATCATTCTCCTACAACCTACTAACTGCAGCTTTTATAGATGGCAGTGGGGCCTGTACAAGGGAATCTGCACAAATCTACCTTTTGTTTTGTGAGTTTGATGGAGGGTGATTTATCAAATGTGTGGTATATCCATTCAAATTAGCTGATGAGCTGCAGATTTTATTCTATCCTTTATAGAAAACAACTTACATTACCCTTTCTCCTGTCTACTAAACAAATAGCTAAAACTTGTACACTTCTTTTCTGTTCTGTCATCTCAAGCACAGTACACCTTCTTAAATGGGAGAATATTTCAGAAAAAAAGAACTGAAGCCAAATAGGAACTAACCAGTAAATAAAGTCCTGATCTTCATAAGATGACTGAGGTAAAAGGCACGGTTTTGACACCTGCTGGGAACTCTAGTCTGGGGAATATTGGTAAATTTTCTAGACTCAAAGTGAAACTAGACAAAAAATAGAACTGACGGAGCCCTGCAAGGAAGCACGACAGTGTAGCCTGGACAATCACTGAAAGTACAATCAAGATTCTGAATTCCTGTGAGTGTCACCATTGGGATTTAAGCCAATTTTAACAAGACCTGCAGAAGGTGAGCAGGGTCACACTGATGGGTACAATGTACCTACATTCAGTTTTGTAAAAAATGAATTATGCTATAACTCTGTAGTGATTAATTTGGCATGTTCAACTTGGAATGCTCAGCTGAACCAAATCATCATGGTCTCAGCATGGAAGACCTGCCAGAGGAGGGTTGCCAATCTTCCCTGGGGAGAAGAGCGTTGGCTGTTGATTTTCTGGAAGAAGGTTGCTGTGGTTGGTTTTCCTGATGCAAACCTGGCTGTTCTTATTGTAGGAGGAGCTCAGGTCCTGGCTGTCCTGGGAATGGCTGCTGTTCTCATGAGGGGAGCTTTGATCTTTCCATGAGTATCACTTCCTGGCTCCAGTGTAGACCCCTCAGCCTGGTGGCACAAAATCTTCAGTCTACTGCTGCAGGTTTTCTGGCTTCCATCACTGGCCTTGGGGCCTTCCTGGTTCAGATCCTTGATACAGACAGGCATGGACATCGCTGTGGGCTCTAGGTCTCTAGCTGGATTCAGAGAGGACATTGCCTTCGGCTTTAAGCCTTTAGCTGGACTTGTGCAGGACATTGCTGTGGGATCCAGGCCCTTGGCAGGATCCTTTGGATCTCTAGCGTGCAATGAGATCTCTTGCACTCCTCTACATTTGACTTCTTGGCTGAACATTATATAATAATCTTATAAATTTTGTGTCCTCAATTAAATTTATTCCCTAGCAAACCTTGACTGTGACACAGTCCAAAGTCAGATACAGACTAAATTATTTTTCATATAGTGAACTAGGAGGTAAGTTTTCCAAACCTAAGGATTTGTGTTCAAGTCTGGTTAGGAATGGGCCTCTTAGAGAAGGAGGGGTTTGTAGGTCATAGGCTATCTCCTCCAAGAAAAGAGGGTGCTGAGACAGAAAATTGAAAAACAAGATACTATGCATGCACATAATTCCAGGAAAAAAATGACATTATTTTGTAGGCATCTAAAATCCCCTTCCAGACTAATGGAAGTGGTTAAATTTCTAACATGGGACACAGGCACTTTCCTCTGAGTCTTTGTAGGCTTTTCTTTCACTAATCAGGAAATGGTTCAACACATACCACTCACAAAATACTAATACTATTACTGGGCCCTGCACTTTTCCCACATCTTGGGCTCAACTTTGGAAATGGTCTCTTCAGTAAGCAGTTTTCAAACCTCTGATTTCATAGCTGCACTTATTTTCTGTCTAGACTGATACACAAACACAAAGATGTGCATAGCTATCTTCTTTCCTCTGTGTCCTACATTTTTAAGAAAGAACAGCTAAAACCCCTGCTGCTTCTGTGATAGGTAAAGATGCAGAGGGGACTAAGGCTGGACAGCAGGAGCTCAAGCCATTTAGAGTGGATATATCCTGCTCAGACATGATAAATGATGAAAACTGAAATAGAGATTAACGAATGAAATTGAATAAATAAATTAGAAAGACAAAATAAAATTAAGGACAGTTTTTCCTGAGTATCCATTGGTTCTAGTATGCCCACCACAGATATCAAAATTGGTGAATGTTCAAGTCTGTTATATAAAATAGCATACTATTTGTACATAACATCCTCTGGTATATTTTGAATCATCCTTAGATGATTTGTAATACCTGATGCAAAGTAAGTGCTATGTAAAGAGCTGCTACACTATATTGTTTAGAGAAAAATGACAAGAAAAAGACTTTGTTCAGTACCAACATGATTCTCTTAAAAAATTTTCACTCCTAGATTGGTTGAATCTGTGAATGAGGAATCTGCAGATATGGAAAGCAAATTACACATACATCCACTGTTATCCTAATACCATGAACTCCCACTCCCTACTCTGTTATGTTGAGATTGTAACAAAAAAGTAAGGAAACAAATTTTATATATATGGGGGGGTGGTAGGGTGGGTGGGGCTATGGGAAAAAAATGAGAATTAAGTTGTGTCTTATACTGGTACAAATCCCCATTATGGAGTGCAATCATGATGTGTATATTTAATGTACCAATAAAGATAATTAAAAAAAAAAAAGAGTATAGACTCAATCAACTTGCCAATAAGGTTCCTACTGTCAAGTCCAATGGTGATTCTGTCTATTATTTTTCCTTATCATTTTACCCTGGTAACATTGGCTGTCTTGATTTTCCTTGCACACAAGAAACACAACTGTCTTGGCTATTATTTCTGCCTGGACTGTTCTGCTATAGTTGTCCACATGGTCAGCTTCCTGCCTTTCTTCATTTTTACTTGAACAATATCTTCTCAACAGAACATATCATAACTACTCTATACAAAACAGCAAGTCACTCCCTTTTACTCCAACCCTACATAATTTGCTATAGCTATAGATTTCCCTTTATCATTTAGTATTTGTAGCATACTATGTTAATTATTTATTTTTATGCATATTATGCAATGCCTATTTTCTCCCACAGAATTTCTTGAGTTCATGTATGTTTCTTTGACACAGCATGCTTAGGATAATCTAGAATATAGTAAGTGCTCAATAAATACTTATTCAATAATGAAATAGCAGAGGCTTTCATAACATACTGAAACAAAATTTAACTATAGTATTAATATACTGAAACAAAGGCAGTAAAAGAGGAAAATAGAAAGATAATATTAATGACATAAAAGTTCAATTTACATTTAAAACAATTAAACACAGTAAAAAGAGGGTATTCTAAGAAGAAAAATTATTATAATAATAACCTAATTATGCAAAAGTACAATTATAGTAGGTAACCTGAGAATAACTGGAACAAAGGCTGGGGATTTAGCTCAGTGGTTCTGGGACTTACTTCACAAGTGCAAGGTCCTGAGTTCAATCCCTAGTACCAAAAAAGAAATCAAAAATAAACAAACAAAACAAAAAAACAACAAAAGTAAAACCAAGAAAAAAAACAAACACCCTAAAGTGACCTTAAAACAGCAACCAGAAAATCAGAAAAAAGATGTACAACATTAATGAAGGTAATTAAATTATCTATAAATTTGTGAAAGAGTCTGCTGCAATATAGTCAAGAAACAAAGGATGGGTTGAATCTAAACAATATTTTAAAAAAACCTTTTCTTCATACCTGAGCAGTTGGAATGCTTGCTAGAGAATTATGGGAGAATATAGATTACAAAACCATAGGGTAAAGGCTTATATACATTCTCCTAAGCATCATGCAGTCACAGCTGGGTTTTTTTCTAGAAGTTGCTAGATCTGGAATGTGTGACACTGGGATTGATTCATATAATGCTAAGATCAAGGGCGCTGGATTAATGGCATGAGTGCTACCTGCTCTAAGTAGCCTGGATAAGATATAAGAGATAGAACCGTGGTCATCCCTTATTGCTTTGCTGTTCTCTGCCCACCACAAACTGTTTTCTTTTGCAATCCCACCCTGCTTTGGAGCCAGCCAATTACAGACTGAAACCTCTATAAACTATG
The DNA here is from genome assembly GCA_004026965.1 of Petromus typicus. Classification (NCBI taxonomy): domain Eukaryota; kingdom Metazoa; phylum Chordata; class Mammalia; order Rodentia; family Petromuridae; genus Petromus; species Petromus typicus. The sequence goes on from PVIR01038119.1 coordinate 7,201, forward strand.
AGGTAAGTAAACATTTCCTCTTTTAATTTTGGGTGTCAGGTATTTTGTCTTAGCAATGAGAAAAGTAAGGCTGAATTTAGTATCAGAGAAGTGGGGTCATTGCTGGAACTGTACTTAGGCTTAGGAGCCTTTGGAGCTGGCTTGTGGGAAGGGGAAGAGTTATGAAATGTTTGGAGGTACTGGATGAAAAAGTAGAGCTGGAATGCTTGAGACTGTACTCGTTGGGAGAGTCTGGTCAGAAATCAGATCAGAACACTGGTAGAAATGCTGCCAGTAAAGACCAGTCTCAGGAGGTTTGTGTTGGGAGGAGGGACTGCACCGGCTGTTGGACTCCACAGGATTTGTGTTATACCTTGGCAGAAAGTTTGTCTGCAGTTTGCTCCTGTCAGGAGACTTTGCCTAAGACAGAGTTTAAGGATGGTGGATGAATTCATCTGGCAGAAGAAATTTCAAGGCAGTCTAATGTTGAAGCAGTGGCATGGCTACCATTGGGGATTTTATGAGATTTATGCTGAGAATCAAAAGCAAAGAGCCCAACAGAATGATTTAAAATGTTTTGTGTTTGGTCAGAAAGGAAACTTCAATAAAGTTGTGGCTTGTGAAGATGGAACATATGCAAATTGGCTGCTGAAAATCTAGCAAGAAAAAGCTAACTATTTCAGGAGAAGATAGCAGAAAGATGGCCTGAGGACACTACAGGAATCAACAAGACCTCCCCCCTGTGCAGCCTCAGAGTTGCAAAGGTGAAAGATTTTGCTTTGAGGAGAAAGCCCCAGAGCTCTGGGTTCTGCAATGGTGGTACCCTTGGGAAGTTTTTCCTTGGGATTTACTGCATAGGCACTTGACCCCTACAATCAAAAGAGAAGGAACCCTGGTTACTGCTCCTGCTGGAGGCAGACCTTTGCATCACCAACATGCACCAGTTTTAGGTGTTGCAGAATGAAAGAGTTTGGGCATCAGGGAGACGTCCCCTTCAATTTCAGAAGAAGGCATAGGAAGTCAGGCAGTGTGGCCCTGACAATGTTGTGTGTGAAGCTGTGAGTGTAAAGCCAAAGGTGCAGAAGGGACTCCAGAACTTTGTAGCTATAGAGTTAACTCCAGAATTGGCTTGCTTATTGGGATGTTTGTCCAAAGTCTATGTGCTGACAAAATCAGAGTAACTTGCACTCAGAATCCATTCCCATAACTAAAACTTTCTTAACTAGAAGGAGAATGTTCTAATTATAACCATATGTTTTATCTATTCAGTTCCCAATTCAAGAATGCTTTGTCTTTTCTTTTATGGACCTTGCTTGAATTAGTTTCCATAGAAATCAAATGATATTGCATCCTTGCAGGTATTTTCACCCTTGTACAGAATTCACTTTTACTTCATTTGGTGACCATTAAAAAATCAGTGGCTTGGACTGGCTGGGGCCTTTGGCATTTATTTTCACTGGCATTGATTTTCCTGTCTCTCTTAGTTCTGTCTTTTAGTCTTTTTCTCAGGCTTGCCTCACATACTGAGCAGGAGACTGGAGTCTACTGCAGAGGCTTCTGGTAATGTTTCAGAAGTCTCCAGGACCCAGTACTCTTGTTGCTAGCATTTCACCATGGATTAATCTTAGCTTCATATCCAGCTACTTTTGTAAAAATCCTACCTGTGACTGCATGAGTCTTTGGGAGAACACCTAGCCACAAGCCATACAGTTCCACTCATTTAGTTTTGTTTTTGTTAGCTATATTTTTGGTACTCTATAAAAAATTCCTTTCTGATATCACTGTCAAGGAGCTTTCTTCTTATATAGTATGTTTTGTAGAAATTTTATGGTTTCAAGTTTTATGTTTAGGTATTTAGTTATTTTGGGGTGGTTTATGTACAAGTTATGAGAGAAGGGACAAGTTTCACTCCAGTGAAAGTAGATATCCAGTTTTCTCAACACAATTTATTAAAGAAACTATTCTTTCTCTATCATATCTTCTTGATGACTTTGTTAAAAATTAGTTGGCCAAGTATTTTTCTGTTTATTTTAGGGTCCTAAACTCTGTTTTTTGGAGTTTTTGTCTATTTTTAATAATAAATATTGCACTGTAATATATTATCTTTATATGTATATGATATGATACACTTATATGTATACATATGTATTTATGATGATACATATATTTATATGTATATGATACATTTTCATATGTTGTAGGAACTTAATCCATTGAAAAAGTTCTCTAAAAAGAGTATGTTTTGCTAAACTCATAAATTAATTAATTTTGTAAGTTAAATTTAAAAGCTAATTAAGTATATTCTAGAATAATGTAGCTGAAAAGAAGCATCATTAACCTAAAGAATGCAGGATAATCTACAAAAGCATGTTTTTTCTGGGGTCCATTAAAAAGCTAAGGTTGTAAGATCAAGTCGTCCAAAATTAAATAAAAATTATAACATATTTTCTACACAATCGAAGTAGAGCACGAAGTTTCCTTTGAAGCAAAGGAAAATTGATATCCCATAAAATCAGGTAAGAAATTTGATAATAAATTATCTAAAATAAAGTTTAGGCTAGTATGTAAATAGAGAAAGTCTAAAGCTATAGACATGAAGAAAATCTACCTCCACTCATAATTTCTCTTTCAAGGACCACACCAAGTACTAATAACAAAAGACTGAAAGAATGCTACATAGGCTAAATGCCCATATCTCTACTCTTTCCAAAATAATAAACTTTAGAGACATTCCATTTAAACTACTGAAAACCAAAAAGATAAAGACTGTCTTGGTGATAGTCAGAGAAAAGAAGATCTATTACAACCAGGGGAACAAAATTCAGAATTACAGCAGACTTCTCTTTGCATACTATGAAAATAGTGAATATACTATTGAAAAACTTCTTTAAAATGTTGAAAAAGGGGGAAAAAATCAGCTCAAATTTAAAATCCTGTGAATATTTCTTTCAAATGTGAAGGAAAATTAAGATGTTTTCAGAGACTGCATTCTTTACTAACAGATAGGTATTACAAGAAAGCTTAAAGGAAGTGCTTCCAGCTTGCAGAATGTGCTATCAGGTCAAAATCCAGATCTACAAAAAGAAATGAGGAATACTGAGAATGGCAAAGAGTAAATAATATTTGGAATGCAGAATACTCAACACCACTTTAAAACTATGTCTCTAGTCCAATCTAATTACAAAAGCCTCCTATCTTCTAGCGACTGTTTGGAAGGAAACATAGCTTACACATAAGAAGAATAAATACTTATATACTAGTTAGGGGAGAAGAAGACAACTTAGTCAGCAAAGACTTTGAACAAGTTTACTAGAGAATAAAAACTTTGAAAGTGGGAGTAAATGGAAAAAATAAACAGTAAAGATAAGAACTTCAAAAGAACGACCAAGATGAGCATTGAAAAAATTTTTATTTATAAAACATAAATTTTATTTTTATTTTATAAAAGCAAATGAAAGAAAAGAGTACCTACCTGTGCCTGAACAGATCACACAAATGCTCCAAAGAAAAGGTCTTGATGGGTGGTGTTTGTATCCATGAAAACCACGTGTCTCCTTTGAGGGACTCTACCTTAGTCATGATGTTTTGATTTTCAGAAAGTTTGCTGTTCCATTTGTAATCCTGTACTCATGCCTTGTCTCAGAAAGAATTTTTGATGTGGAGACTTATTCTCCTATGACACACTGTTTTATTTCAGAAAGTAATCAGAAAAGGATGCTGGGAATCCATTCTGGAAACAAATATTCCTTTGGGTTTCCACTTCTCACTCTTCTCATCCAAACTTCCTTCCATGGAGTGATCTCACATTAACTTTTTGGGGAAATGTGAGTTGGTTCATTTTAGGTATATTTTCTAGGAGCATCAAACTATGGTTATTCTCCATCCTCATCAGAGAAGCCAGAACGTGCAGGGTTCCACCAAGATAACTAACTAGGAAGGTGACCAAGTTCTCCTTGAGTTACAAGTTGTAGAATTTTAGAGTTGCCTAAATTGTGGAATTCTTCAAGGTTAAAAGTAACATGTAAGGAGCCAAGAACACTAACTTGAGGCAGCCCACGCTGTTTATGGCTCAGATGTCCATCTCCTCAGTGTGGACGGAATGTTTGCTAGTTCTGCATTCCAGGCTCACATCTGTCTGCTCCTTCAGCCTCCTTGTGTTGGAGCAATTTCCTTCACTTCAAAGGAGGCCCCAGGTGCAAGGGAAGACTCCAAGGGTGTGGTCAGCTTAGACTTTGGCTCCTTGTCTGCACCAAAACATGTATTCTCTTCATCTTATCCCAAGTTGACTTTTCCTGAATTCATTCATTTGCTTTGAACTCTAAGAGCAAAAAAGAAATGTATTTTTCATTTTTCTTCAAGCCATCGACCCTGGCTTTTTCAAACTACTTAACTGCCAAAAGAAACTGGAGTGGTAATTATATATAGCAACGAAGAGGAAATCTCACAGTTGAAAGCGTAAAATAGGCCATGAAAGATTAAGTATAATACTGAGTCTTGTGTTCCACAGTGATGGTTGGATACCATGTCTGAGCTCCTCCACAATGAACTGCTTCTCTGCACAAGAAGGGGCAGAGATGACTGCTGACACTGGCAGTTCTACCTGGGCTGACCATGGGACTCTGTGGAGTTCCATTACTGCCATCTTGAATCTGAGGTCACTATCCTGTGAAAACACAGCCTAGCTCAGGTGTGAATAAGAGGCTTTTTGTTTTTGTCTTTTCACTTTTTAAACTGATTTTATTGGTACATTTTATACACACATTATGATCACATATAACATTGAGAATTTGTACCAGTACACGATATGACTTAATTCTCATTTTTTTTCCTATTCCCCTGCCCAACCTACAACTCCCTTGGTCCCTATATAATAAGCTTTGTTTCCTTTTCTTTTAATTTTTAAATTCAAATCTTTATTGGTACATTATGAATACACATCATCATTGCATTCAACATTGAGAGTTTGTACCAGAATATGGTATGACTTGATTTTTATTTTTCTCCTCCCCCCCCACCCTGTAACTCCCACCCCCTGTATACAAAAGATTTGTTTCCTTTTTTCTTTATTACTGTCACATTCTTTTTCCCCTTGTTATTTACCCCTACACCCTCTTTCCTTTTAAATATTTTCTATTTCACAATATCAACTATATATACTAAAACTCATTCACATCTTCATTTTTTCATACCAGAGAAAAGATATGATATTTACACATCTGTGACCTATTTATTTCATGTATAAAGATGTCCTGAAAGTACATCCATTTGAGTATGAATGACTCAATCTTATCATTTTTAATGGCAGAATAATTTGTTTGCCTTTTTGTACCAACACATTATTCTTTCCCCTCACTGATTACCCTTACCCCCTTTTCTCTTTGAATATTTTCTATTTCACAATATCTTTCATACATTGTAGAACTCATTTAAATCTTCAGTACCTTATATCAGGGAAAAGATATGGTATTTACCATCTCTGACTTATTTGTATCACTTTGAGTATGTACTCAAGATATATACATTTGAGTCTAAATGACTCAAAGTTATCATTCTTTATGTCAGAGTAAAACTCTATTTATAAGAAAACTATGAAAACACAGCCTAGCTCAGGAGTGAATAAGAGGTGTTGGAGAACTGAGGCTCTCGTCAATGGCCACCACCGACTTTCAGATGTGAGTGCGGCCATGTTGGATTTCCAAGGTAGTGGCCACCTCCCGAGTGATCAGAGACAAAACTCATGCAGGATGTGTCCAACATGTGATCTCTGGTTGGACAGGCCTGAATTATAATGAGAAATACATTAAGAAAGGAAATGTTACTGCTCTTATACATATACAAAGCCCAACACTTTTCCTCAGCACTCAGTGTTCCTTATGCAAGCCAGGCAAGTACGAACCAACAGCCACAAATTGGACAGGCCTATGCAGCCAACCCACGAATTGTGGCAAATAATACATGGCATTTGTTTTAAGCCACTGAATTTTGAAATTGCTTATAAAATAGCAATATGTGTCTAATACAGAGGTTTGGGATTTTAATTCTATATTTTTAGTCTACAAAAGTCTAAATTTTCTAGACCACCGAGGCAGAGGGTGTCTTACTTCTTCTCTTTTGTATCCTGTGTACAGGGAGGCAGTGTATGGCCAGTGGGAGGTCAGCATGTGTTGATCAAATTAAGTATGTCACATGACACCTATTGTGCTGTCACCCCACTTTCTTAGTGGTGGCTGTATCACAACATGAATCATCTGGTTGTTCAGCTTACCTGTGGAGCTTTGTGCTCCTTCTTTACCTCACTTCCCCATGTAGATCAGTCTCAATGGGCCAGCCTGGAGAAGAGAGTGTCCTCCCAGTTGATGGGGACTAATCTCACAGGATGAAACGATAGTATCTGTAAGTCATAATAGTGACGGAAACAGCAGCAGCAGCTAACAGTTGCTGAAGTCTGATCAGTTTGCCTGCTAGTCACTAGGCTATTCACTTTATGTGAATTAACTAATTGAGTTCATTAGTTCTTCAGTATTTTCAGGAGGAAAGTGCAGCACAGGTGAGTTACTTGATTATCCTAAGCTACACAGCTACAGGCAGAGGCTCAGATCCTGGTACACACCCTGGCTCCCAGTGTGAGGGAGGTGAGTAGACATAGAGATTTAAACACAGTCATTTATAAAAGTTTCCTAGGTAGAAGTCACCCAACAGTTACAATCTCTAACACTTCAACATATCATTTATACTTCTCATTAATCAAGAAACAAGTATTACTAAGAGTATAATGCATATCCATGGTTGTGTCAGTTATGATTGAAATGTATAAAAAGGATGATCTACAATATAAAAATGTCATTTAAGAATCTTGGTTCTAAAGAGTTCACATTATTTTAAAGAGACTAGAAGCACATGATGAAATGACTAAAAACGAAGACAGGATATAATGGGGAAATTTTTTTTTGAAGAGTAGAGGAATCCTTCCTCAAAAAATTAGGATTGGAGGTCCCACTTGACCTGGCCATTGCTCTGCTAGGTATATACATAAAGGAATTAAAAGATTAATTTCACAGCGACATATGTGCACCCATGTTTATAGCAGCCCATTTTGTGATTGCTAAGTCTTGGAAACAACCCAAATGTTCATCAAATGGAGACTGGATAAAGAAGTTGTGGTTCTTTTATAGAAGGAGTATTACTCTGCCATTAAAAATGATAAGATTGAGTCATTCATACTGAAATGGATATACCTGAGGATATCCTCATAAGCGAAATAAACAGGTCACAGATGTGTAAATATTGTATCTTTTCTCTGGTATGAGGAAATGAAGTTGTAAATAAGTTGTAGTATGTATCGATGATATTGTGAAATAGAAAATATGGAGTATTACTCTGCCATAAAAATGATAAGTTTGAATCATTTCTACTTAAATGGACATACCTTGAGGATATCCTCATAAGTGAAATAAATAGGGCACAGATAGGTACATATCGCATCTTTTCTCTGGTATGAGAAAATAAAGATGTAAATGAGTCCTAGCATTGTATGTTATATATTGTGAAATAGAAAATGCTCA
>PVIR01038120.1:0-14649 GCA_004026965.1 Petromus typicus
AAAAATCTCTGAGCATCCATGTACACAGCCTGTCTCAGAGGAGCCAGCTCACAAGTCAGGGATGCCTGTCAGTTAGCAGGAAGTTTTGGAGGGAAGAGAAGATCCACAATTCTATATGTTCTCCCTTGCTTCCATGCCCAGAAGAGAGATTAAATGGTGGGACTCAAAGCTAAAGAGGCCAAAGTCAGACCTATGCATCCCAAACGTCCCAGAACGCTGCTGAGTCTGCATTTTTCAGGGCAGGTACTGCCAGTTCTCACAGATACGCTGTTCTTCATCCAGGAAAATCCTTGTTTTATCAAGATTCAGGAATTTCCTCAGAAGTAGTTGCAATAACGCATGATGCCGCTAGAGGGCACGATTCTGACACGAGGGCAGACATTCCCTACAAAGGGCGGTTCCAGGAGCCTGCAGTGTAGCTGTCTCACGTGAAGGACAGCTTCCCTTGGGACTTCTAAAACAGGTGTAGAAGTGTATTGCTAAATAGAATAGGTTTTACTCACAAATTGTAAACACACAGGTATTGCTTTTTAAAATTTTTATTGTCACTTTAATCATTTTAAGCGTACACTTCAATAGCATTGATTACATTAATAATGTTGTACAACCATCACCAGTTTCCAAAATTTTCCATAACCCAAACAGAATTTCCATATTGCATTATTATTGATTTAAAAATATGTTTAGTAATGACCAAGTACCAGGGACAGTATAGATATGATTTCATTTAAATACCACAGGAACTCATTAGGTTATGTGGTGGTTTTTTTCACTGATGAAGAAGTCAAGGCTAGAGATTTAATAAATTCCTTCCAAAGTCTAATCAGTAGCAAAAATCACAGTTCACAGATATAACAACAGTTTCACAATGCAGGGATAACACAATCCTGTAACCAAATAAATTTGGAGATCAGTGAACTAAAATAAAAGTCTGACATTAATTTACCTTGTGTTCTTTCTTCTTACACTTTTTATTTGCTAGATTCCAAAATGCAAAAATTCTGATCTTATAAACTCTGATGAGGGTTAAGATGCTTTACTTTTGAGAAATTTCCACCTATATGTTTTTAAATAAGAGCACTGGGGCTGGGGATTTAGCTCAGTGGTTCCAGTGCCTGCCTTGCAAGTACATGGTCCCAAGTTCAATCCCCAGTAACCACATACAACAATACTGGGCATGGCAACTCATGTCCACCAGCAATCAGTACCACATGCTACAATGCTGGATATGGCAGCTCATACCCAATCCCAGCACTCAGGAGGCAAAGGCAGGATTGCTGTGAGTTTGAGGCTCATCTGAGCCTCATAGTGAGCTCAGGGCCAGTTCGAACTACAAAGTGAGACCCTGTACCAAAAATAAATGAATAAATACATAAATCAGATAAAATAACAGTCCTGGGGTCATTTAATGTCACATAGATCAAGTGCTGGAGAAAAGAAGTACGTAGAGAAAACACTGAGTGTCACAAGTACCTAAGAGTTTCATCAAAGGAGAGCAGAGTGTCTTTTAATTAGAATTAAGTTAATGGGAAGATTAAATTTGATTAACATAAATTTGTTTAATTTATATATATTGTAATTGTAGTACTGGGGATTGAACAGAGGGCCTTTGGGCTATTGTACTTGTGACCCTCCCAGAGTCCTGGGGTTAGGGATGTGTGCCACCCTGCCCAGCTAGATATAACTTACCTAGTCCCCAGTCATTTCCCCACTCCCTGATTCTTTGGTCATCTTCTAAATCTCTGACTTCCTAATAATCTCTCAGAACATTAACCCATAATTCTTCAGCTCAAAGTGTTCAATGGATTCTGATTTTAATTTTTCACAGACAGAAGAAGCTGGCCCTCCACAGAAGGGTGGTTCCAGGGTTGTTACTGAAACTTTCTGTCTTCATTGCTCTTTGCAGCTTCCCGTCTTGTCCTAGACAGCATCACCACTCTTGCTGCAGTTATAATTAATTGTCAGCAATTCACACATGACCTCCCACCCAAGCCCAGTTCTCTGCCCTCCGCCCAGCACTGCGCCGCACAGACAACCCAGCGCTCAGCCTCTTGTGGCTCGCAAGGCTGCCAGGCCCCTATCTTTGCCCAGAGCCCTCTTTTGTAAAATGCTAATGTAATACATGAAACATTAATAAGGAAAATATAAACAGCACTCTTCTCACTTCTATGAAAAAAACAAAACACAATTCATAACAAAATAATTACAGCGTTAATCATATAGTTAATTCATTGTGTATCATAATCTTAAAAGAATGGCGGAAATGCTACTCAGAGTGCAAAGCATAGAAAAGACTCTCACATATGAAAATATTTTTAAAACAATGGAATAGAGAATTGGGGGAATTTGCCTCGTCTTCCTGTAGCCAAGGCTTGTTTAGCCTGTGATTTTAGCTCAACAATCAAATCCTCAGGACAGCTTGACATTCCCAACACATTGGTGGTAGATCTCCAGCAAGGACCTCTGAGGCTCTCTTCTGTTGAGGGAGCAGACTGCCCATCCTGATGGCTGCATCCAGCCATGGCACAGGTATTCAGCTGGCTCCTGTCTGCCAGGACTGACATACTCAGCAGCAAGGAGCGGCCTCCAGTCCTGTGCCACAGGCCCAAGGTGTCCTGAGAGGTCTACTTTCGTGCTGTGGAGATGCTGACCACCGGTCAAGAGCCAAGGTTCACTGAGTGAACCAGGCTGCAAGGACAGGGTGGGGAGGCCTGGGGCCCTGGTGGCAGTGAATGTTTCCTGGCGCTGATGTTTCACCGTCTTTCTGTGTCATAATCAAGGCTGTGATAAGCTGACTGCTCACATTGTTAAACCGCATATACATGTGCTGCTCCGGGAAGAGCAGCTCAGTGCCCGGGGCCCGAGTGGACACACAGATGGCACCCACTTGTTCTCTGTTTTGCTGCTCCAACAGCAGTATACAACCTGTCTGCCGCACCACCAGCTTAGACACTCACAAACTTCCAGAGTACCCACTTTTCTGTGGATTGGCACATCATCCTCATCATTATTAGGATGGAGCTGGGGGGTCAAACTTAGGGTTCACACTGAGCAACACCCTCAGCCTTTTCAAAATGTTCTTATTTTTAATCTGAGGATGTGGAGCCCGAGGACACGGAGGCCCCAGACTTTGGCACTCCTGTGTGCCAAAGCAGTGCTGATCCGGCTGTTTCTGTTTATACAATACAGATGTCTAAATTTCTTTTTCTGTTGACTCACTATTGCTTCTTTATCCCACTTCTTCCTCTTGGGTCTGTTTTACTTGCTACAGAAAGTCATCTATGAATTACTTGGTAGGAAGACTGAAAGTATTATACTATAAGTCCTTGCAAGTTTAAAAATGTCTTTTTAAAAAGCCACTTACTTGAGCTGGGTGTGGTAGTTCACGCCTGTCATCCCAGCACTTGGGAGGCAGAGGCAGGAGGATTGCTGTGAGTTTGAGGCTGAGCTCAAAGCCAGCCTGAACTACAAAGCGAGACCCTGTCTCTAAATAAATAAATAAATAAAAAACCATTTACTTAAATGAAACTTTGGTTTCACTTGAAAAATATCAGTCAAAATTTCCATTTGGAATTTCAAAGAATTTCATCCAAGTGCTTTTGATAAGATGTCTCCATTCTGTCTTTATTCTTAGTTTAGTATCATCAGCAGGCTTTTCCTCCCTGGAAGACTGAAGGTGTTCCATGGTGATGGTATTCCAAACTTCCCTGTGCAATGAAGAAAGGTCACAGAGACACACAGAAGGATGTCTCAGCTAATTGTGCACAGAGTTACGGGGCCTGAGGCTTCACCATAAGTCCCTTTGCTCCAGGCTGAAGTCCCTTGGGCAGTTCAGCCCTCCCGAACCTGTAGGTCTCACCAGTCTTCCCAGCTGGCGATGTGTGGCACTCCTCACCCTCCTTGGCTGGCCAGAGAGCCCTGCCCTGGTATGCACACCACATGTGTGTTCAAGGCTACAGGTGGGGTTGATTAACTGCAGACATTTATTTCCTCACAGTTCTGGGGGCTGAAATCCAAGGTCTAAGTGAACCTCTCCTTTTGACTGGCAGATTTGTCTCTCCCCGCCCCTACCTCAAGTCCTTAGATGATTTTTTTCTCTGTGCCTGAGTGTCCCTTGGGCCCCAGCCACCTCTTCTTATCAGGACACCAGGAATATTGGTAGGGTCCACCCTCATGACCTCATTTTAACTCAGTTATAGGCTCCATCACCAAAAACACTCATGTTCTGAGGTCCTAGAAGTCAGAATTCAATCACCTAAGTTCCCCAGGGGTCCCAGCTCAGCCTATATGTAATTCACTGTCCCTCAGTGTGGGTTGAACCAAGTGACTTATTTCTCAGTGACAATATGTGGAAAAGGAAATGGGATGTAATTGTGTGGTTAGGTTGTAGAGTCTATGACTGTGAGGCTAGGGACTCCATGGCCCTCTCTGCTTAGGTGTTGACTGACCAGGTATCTTGGAAAAAGCCCACGGGGCAAGGGATAGCAGATGATCTCAGGTCAACTGCCAGTGACTGTGCCACCGTCCACCAGCTGAGGAGGCTGGTGTCAGCAGAGTGAGGGAGGGCTGGCTCCTCCTTGGTGAGTCTTGGAGGAGACTCAAGTCTGCCTTGGAATCATAGCCTTGTCTCCCATACTTTGGGCCAGGGAAGATCTTGAAGTGTCAAAGGAGATCTGAGGAGAGATCCAGGACACGCTGTTCACACATGGGGGCTGCCAGCCTCTGCAGCTGCCCCGGGCACAGCTGGAATCTGGGTAGGCTGTGGGACCGGGGGGTCACCAGAGGCCTTTGCACCTGGGCCACTTTCTACTCATAAACATGTGAAACTCCTTCGTAAATTCATGGTAAACTTAATCTAGTGACATTGGGAAAAGGATAGCATTACATGTCTAAATGGGCTTTAGTTCAGGCAAGCACAGATAGCTTAAAATTTGAAATCAACCAATATAATGTAGGGCATTTATGCAATAAGGAAAAAAAATCAAATGACTATCTCAATAGACTCGGGGTTTTTAAAAAAATTTTTTTGATTAAATTCAAACATCCAATAATTTTTTTTTTTTTGAGACAGGGTCTCACTTTGTAGCTCACGCTGGCCCTGAGCTCAACTTCAAACTCACATCATAGCAATCCTCCTGCCTCTGCCTCCTGAGTGCTGGGATTACAGGCGTGAGCCACCACGCCCAGCACTGTGGTACGTGGTACTGATTGCTGCTGGGTGTGGGTCTCCATGCCCAGTACTGTATATGGTACTGGGGATCCAACCTGGGCCCTTGTGCTTGCAAGACAGGCGCCAGAACCACTGAGCTAAATCCCCAGCCCCTCCAATAAATTTTTTTTTTAAATCTTAGAAAACTAAGAATGAATATGGTAAATATCAAACATATCTATTAGATTCAATACACTTTTAAAATCCCATAGTTTGTGTGTGTGGAAATGTAAGTCAGACTAAGGGGTTGTAGTGTAACTTGCCAGTAGGGTAGTTGCCTAGAAATGCACTAGGCAACAAAATAAATGAACGCTGGTCATGGTGGTGCACACCTGTAAAGACAGCACTAGGGAAGCTGAGAAAGGAGGATTGCAAGTTCAAAACTATCCTCAGCTACTTAGTGAGAGCCTATCTCAAAAACTACATAAATAAAAGTTGTCTAGAACTTATGGAAATAGAAGACAAAGACTAGCTAGGAAAATGCAAAGGAAGAGAAAATGGAGGACTGACACTACAGCATCAGTGTCTGTCTGGTGTTAGGTCATGAGCAGGTGAACGTTAAGAAGAGCTTAGTCTCTGGAAAGGGTCCAGGTGGCTAATTGGACCTGAGGTTCAGACTGGGCAGTGAACAACCTGCTAACTGTGGGGTTACATGGCACTGGCTTCCTGGAGGAGCTACAATCTGAGCTCTGTTTCAACTGCTGAGATAAAGGCCAGCCCTGACCAGTGAGCTGTCAGCTGCCACCTGATGTAAATGTTGATCAATGACAGCATGGTTGCATACCTTATTTACTTGAACCAACACTGGACTGAGCATGCCTGCACCCTCATTTGCTGAAGGACTATAACTGGGACCTGCATGGGAATTTTCCTTGCTTATACCAGTCCCTCCTCTCCTCTTTCCCCAGGAGTTACCTCCTATACCCAAACCTACTGGACTTGCAAGTTCTTTTCCTTTCTTTCTTTCCTTTATTTTCTACTTTTACATAAAGGCTTCATTTTTCTTGAATTCCTTCCTACTGAATTTTGTTGCCAGACAAAGACATCAAAAAACTGATGGAAAAAAATAGAGACTCTAGAAACAAACTCATACTCACATGAATGTTTGATCTGTGACTGGAGGCCTTGCAGAACACCGAGTAAGAATGATCCTTCCAGTAAATAATGCTGTTCCAACTACATATCTGTTAGGAAGGAGAATGATACTTGGCTCCTACTCATCATGTGCAAATATAGTCATCTCTTGTGCACTGAAGATCTAAAAATAAAACAATAAAGGTTTTTAGAATACAACAAAAGAATGTCATGACTTTGGGATGGAAAATATATATATATATTTTTTGAGACAGAGTCTCACTTTGTAAGGGAGAGGTTCAAGTTTGGCTAGGGCAAGTGCACTGCAAGCCTATTTCCTGAGCTTGATGGTTGAGACGTGGCTCCCTACGGACTCAGAGATCGTTAGGGGCTTGAGCACACTCACGTCCATGCTTTGAGCCTGGTCAGTGGCCTTCTTAACACTCCCACCCTTCTTGTCTCTCACCATGGCCTCACCTCCCCCCTAGCCCTACTCATGCCATGTAAGCCCCCTGCTCACAAAATTCTCTTATTAGGCAAGACCTTAAACCAATGGACTCTCACCCTTTCTCAGCCCTCACCCTCTAACTACTTGCTATAAACACAAGTATATTTTTCTTCCAGCCTAAATAAAGCTGGAAGAGTTCTAGAAACCTTCTCCAGGGTTTGCCTCGTGACTCTGTGCTTCACCCTCCCCAACTGGGAACCTCACTACACTTCACAAAAGCAGCAGCTTTGTAGTTCAGGCTGGCCCTGAGCTCACTATGTATGAGGCCCATGTGAGCCTCAAACTCAAAGCAATCTTCCTGATTCTGCCTCCCCAGTGCTGGGATTACAGGCGTAAGTCACCGCATCCAGCCTTGTGGTATGTGATTACTAGGGATTGAACTAGGGTCCTTGTGCTTGCAAGGCAGGTGCCAGAACAACTGAGCTAAATTCCCAACTCTGGAAAACATTTCTTAAAAGATTCAAAGACACTGAATATTAGGGGGAAGATTCATAAATTGACTTAAATTAAGAATATCTGAAAAATAAAAGATAAGAGAATTAAAAGTCAGAATAAGGGGAAATATATCTGTGATGGATCTTTGACAGAAGAAGACTCAATCAGAAAAGACAGTAATGTAAATTAGCAAGATTCATATTTTTATATAAGAGGATATTCAGTTGCCCAATAATTGTATGAAAAGGAGCTCAATCTCAATTGTTATCAAAGAAACTCAAGTTAAAACTCTTCCACTTCCACCAGAGTTTTATAGTTTGATTTTCAAGTGTCTTCCCAAGATCTGTATGGTAAAAGATGCTTCCCAGGATGGTGCTATTAGATAGTTGGGGTCTAAGAGTGGAGCCCAGGGGGGTATTGCCATGGTTTGGATTTAGGGTGTCCCCTAAATGCCTGTGTATGGTCATCAGCTTGTGGCACTACTGAGAGGTTGGGGGACCTTTGGGATGTGGAGTTTAGCAAGCAGAGGTTAGGTCACTGGAGATGTGCTCTGTCAGGGAACCCTGGGATGCCAGTGCCTTCCCTTTTCTCTTCTTCCAACTGCCATGATATAGCATCTCTGCTATACATATCACATACTTCCCACCATGATGTTCCGCCTCATGGATTCTGATACAGAACGGTTTGCCATGGACCAAACCCTCAAAAACATGAACCAAAATATACCTTTCCTACTTTTAGGTTGGTTCTCAGTTATTTTGTCACAACAGAAATTTCACACAGAGGTCTCTGAGTCACTGGTAGTTACATCCTTAAAGAGGATTGTGGGACTCCAGTCTTTTCTCTTTTACTTCTCAGCCATTAAATAAGTATTTTCTTCTGCCATGCTCTCCAACTGGCTCAAAAGCAAGGGGCCAACTGCTGGATTGGAGCTTCCAAAACAGAACCCCAATAAACCTTTTTTCTTTATAATTTGATAACATCAAGTGTTTGTTATGGTGACAGGAAGATGACTAACATGCAGAGTAAAATGAAAAAGCCAATGTTGGCAAGACTATAGAAAAACCAAAACTCTGACATACCTCAGGTAAAAATGTAAACTATTAAAATTACTTCGATGAAATTATTTGTAGTATCTACTGAAGTTGAATCCACATTTCTCTATCATCAACCATCACAGCCTCAGATACACACAATAGAAACCTATTCACCTGCGCAGAAGGCACGGGGGTCCTGTGCTAGCTGCAGTGAGCTAGAGCTGGAAAGTTTCCATTGTAATGGATGATGAGTTAATCAGGCGCATTTAAGCAGCAATGAAAGCAACACAGTTATAACGGCAAGAACCTGACAAGTCACAGCAGCAACATGACTTGGAGGTAAAGAAAGCAGCACACGGTGCTTGCTGTGTGATTCCATCTTAATGAAGTTCAAGAACAAGCAGAGCTGATCCATGCTTTCTTCATAAGTTGTATTAGTGGCTTGTGGCAGAAACAGTAGGGAAAGTGAGCTGAGAGAAGGTGTCTGGAGTAGAGTGACGTTCTGGGCCCCGGTTGGAGTGAAAGGTGCTCGATTGTGCGTCTGTGACAATTCATCACACTCCACATAGAAGCTACACATTTGGGGCATGTTTATTTCATTATGAATTTTTTAATTAAGTCAAAAACACTATTGGAAACCAAGACTGACCCAACTCCTCTGAGACTGATAAACAGGAAACAAGAAAAGAAGCCACGGCTATTGATCTTGGTTGCCATGGAGAAGGCAGGCTGCTGCTTCTCACCAGGGAAGGCTGTTCTGTCTGCTTTTGTGTCCTCAGCCAACAGTATTGGTCAGTGGGAAACCAGCATCTCAGCAGATACGAAGACCACAGATCACTAAAACATGCTCAGATGGGAATGCAAGTAAAACACAGCTTCCTGGCGTGATGATGAAGGGGATTTATGAAAATATCATATCCAGTGACTTAAAGTAATTTTCTTTCTGCTGCCTGATAACCTTGGATATGGATGTCATTCTTCAGAAAATCATCTCGTATTTGTGTTTTTATTGATCAATATGATCCAACCTAATTTAAAATTATAAAGGTTTGTTTGTCCTATAAGAACTATTTTTAAAACATGAAAACATAATTATATCAAAAGGCCCTGGAATGCCTAGAACATTGTTCATGTTATAAGCATACTGCTCCCTCTCCTGAAAGTAGACTTCTTTCAGCTGATGTCTCTGTGTGTTTCCGTGCGTGTGTCTGTGTGTTTACACCTGTGTTCACATGGTCTTCTCGCTCCCATGTAACAGCTATACCTCTGGTCATAGATTCATGCAAAAGTACACACAAGAATAGGCTTCAGTTATGAATTAGATTAATTTAATCATGATATCTGTATTCTCTTGAAAAGCAGCAATAAGTGCTGCGGTGTCACTAGGACTATACATGGTGCAAGTGTGGATTAACAGCCCCCACTTCTTAGAGTTCGATGGTTAGGAGTTAGTGCTGGGGCTGCAGGTTCAGTGCCTACTATGTATAAGGGCCTGGGTTCCCTCCCAGCACTGCTGAGGGGGAGGAAGCAACCATAAGTAAACAGAAATTTTACCATCTGGCTATGATTTAAAAAAGAAAAAAAAAAAAAAAAGAACAGATACTCAAATACACCAACAAAAGCCAGTATTAAAGTCTCATTCCTGCTAGGTATGGTGGTATATATCTGTAATCCCAGCAGTCAGGAGGCTGAGGCACGAGGAATCTTGTTTTAAAAAAAAAAATTAAAAATAAAGTCCCATTCTTTTTTGTGGGCCATGATCACCCATCTGATTAGATGCCAAAACAAAACTTATCACCAATGTTGAACTGTTTAAATCAAAAAGCCTTAGAAGAAGCCAAGGACCAAAAGAGGTCCACTCAGGTTTTGGCTTGGTTTTCTCTTCAGCGAGGCCCTTCCTGACTCCCATGGCTAAGTGAGCTTCAGTACCCTCCCACATTATTCCGTCTTGTCCTCTTAGCTTTCCTTGTCAATGTTTGCTGCAACTTATCTATTATTGTTCTTTATAAACCCTCAGGGACAGAAATTGTTTATCTTTTTTTTTTTTTTTTTTGAGACAGGGTCTTGCTACTGAGGTTCAGGCAGGCCTTGAACTCATTATGTAGCCCAAACTGGTCTTGACTGGCCACAGCAGTCTTCCTGCCCAAGCCGATCAAGTGCTGCAGTCGTCAGTGTGCACGACCATGCCTAGGTGTTTATCTAATTTTTAAGAGCAGGGCAGCAGGGCAGGGTATCAGTGTTAACTTGCTGCTGTGGGTGCTGTTTTTAAATGGCCATGACGGGCCGGGGAGTTAGCTCAGTGGTTTCGGCACCTGTCTTGCAAGCGCAAGGACCCGTTTTCGATTCCCCGGTAACCACATAACAATACTGGGTGTGGACACCCAGCAGCAACCAGTACCACATACCACAGTGCTGGGCGTGGTGGCTCACGCCTGTAATCCCAGCACTCAGGAGGCAGAGGCAGGAGGATTGTGATGTGAGTTTGAGGCTGAACTCAGGGCCAGCCTGAACCACAAGGCGAGACCCTGTCTCAAAAAACCTAAAAAAAAAATAAATTAATTAAATGGCCATGACATATTTTTTTAGGTTCAGAAAAAGTACTTACAATATAGACAAAAATGGCTACAAGTTGAGGATAGAAGATTAAATCTAAGATAAGAGCCAAGGATATATATATAGCTCAGTGGTGCTGCTGCCTGTCTGGCAAGTGCAAGGCCCTGAGCTTCTGCAAGGGGAAAAAAAAAAAAGAAAAACTAAGTTAAAATCTCACTCCAAGTTAGGGGCTCTTCATCCTCTGTAATACCTTTTCTGAAGTTCATAAGTTCTGAGCCAGAGATGTCGCTGTCTAAAAAGTAATAGATGATTCTAGTCACTCTGCTATAATCTGCAGAAAAATACACTGTGGTTCTTTCTGTTTTTCTTTTTTCTTTTTTTTTAGAACTGGGCATTAAACCCTGGTCCTTGCCCTTGCCAGGCAGGCAGCAGTACCACTGAGCTACATCCCCAGCTTATACTGTGGTTGTGCTTGCTCTCAGAAGAGAAAAATTAGGAGGCAAGAGCTTTGCCTTTTCAAGTTAAACATTTCATCTGAAAAAGCAGCTTTTAGTATAAGAAATTTGACCACAAGAATACATGGGCCGAAGACTAGAGGACGCCAGGAAGTGACCACAAGAAGAGGAAGCAGCTGCCATCCTGAAGCCACCAGTAAGAGCCACACCAACCGCTGCTGCCAGCCCTGGGGTCCTGCTGGAAGAACAGCCAGGGCCTGAGGACTGGTCCTGTGGTCTTGCTGTCAGCAGCTCCAGTCTCTGGAATTAGCTAGCTCCTATTTCTACCTGGGCTAGTGTGCCCTGGAGACATACTGAGTGCCTCTTCAGTCCCACTGTCTAGTCCACAGAGACAGGCCAGGGCCCTGCCTATACCCACAGCATGCCCAGGCTCCTCCCTTCCTCTCTGGGCCACCATCTTACCCCACATCCTGTCCTCAGACTGGTGCTGGTTCCAGGGGTTCCCCAACCTTGCCTTTCTGACATAAAGTCAGAAGAGGAAGAGAGTGACTCCTTTGGTGAGGCAAGTAGCTCATCTGGTGGCTCAAGGCTTTGGGGCAGGCCTGAAAGAAACTAGAGGATGTGAGCCGGAACCGGGCTAGGTGAACAGAACACAGCTCCTGAAGTAGGTGTTTCATCGATTTGAAGACAAAACTATTCTCTTGATCTAGTGCCTCTATGATGTCATGATGCAGTGCCTTCACGATTGAGTGTCTCCATCATCTATCTCCATGCAGGGAATGCTCTGACAGCTGTGGGGGGGGGTTGATTCTGCATGCACCAATGCTCATCTTAAAATTTAACCCTGAGACTGACTGCCCAGAGTTAGTGCAGACCCCCTAAGTTAAGCGGTCTGTCCCATCCCATAGCCTGACTCTGGATGCCCGCTGCAATTCTGGGCCAGCTTGACCAGCTGGCTACAAGCTAGGGGTTCCCTCCACCTCCTCCTTGTAGAACAGCCTAATGGAGCTCAGTAAAGTGCTTTACTTTCAATTGCTGGTTTATTACAGAGGCTATTATAAAAGATTCAGATAAAGCAGAGGCTTATAGGAAGAGTGCCAGGCACAGGGGTTCCTGTCCCCAGAGAGTTGGGGTCACCACCCTCCTGACACATGAGAGAGCTGGAAGCTCTCTGAACCCTGCAGTTTATGGTATTTTATTTTGTTCCACAGTACTGGGGATTGAAGCCAGACCAGAGCCTTTCTACAGAACTGCTTTCCCCAGTCCTTTTTATTTGCTTGCTTTTTAAAAATCTTGAGGCTGGAGATTTCACTCAGTGGTTCTGCACCTGCCTTGCAAGTACAAGGTCCTGAGTTTAATCCCTGGTGCCACCAAAAAAAAAAAAAAAAAAATTGAGATAAGGTTTTGCTAAGTTACTAAATTGCCTAAGATGGTTTCTAATTTGCAGTCCTTCTGCCTCAACCTTTGAGTAGCTGAGATTACAGGTGTGCACCATCATGCCTGGCTGTTACACCTTTAATGGAGGTTCCTTGCATCGGCATGAATGACTGCCTGGTTGGCCGTTGGTGATTAACCTTCTGAGTGAGTGGTTCCCCTGGCAACCAGCCATCACCATGAACTTGCTAGGGGCCACCATGAGTCACCTCATTAGCTCAAGACTCAGGTCCAGCTGACGAGGCTTATTATGAACAACCAAAGCCTATCACACAGGAAACTCCAAGAGTTTGGGAGTTCTGTGCCAGGGAACCCAGGGCAAAGACCAAATATTTATTTTTTATTAGAGGACAATATCAGTTACATTTTAATTGCCACTATTTTTAAATGGCAACATACAGTCAACGTGTCTGCAGTAAGACTCATTAATTATATTGCTTTATTAAAGACAGTACTGATAAAAGATAGCAGCAAATACAGCAAGTGAAAGTACGGTCACTCCCCTGAGTCTAGTCAAACTCACTGGGAATGGTGAACACACTCAAGCCAGGCCTGCGCAGAAGCCTGAGGAGCAAGGGGGGGCCACTAGGACTCAGAGTATCACAGGTGGACAAGGCATCCCACCATTCTGCACCCCAGGGGGCTCAGGCCTGGACATGTGAGCTTAAAGTTCAGCCTGTGCACTCCCCTCCTACTGTGTCCCGGCCTCCACCCTTTCAGAATCCCCACTCTGGGGCCTAGGCCTTTCCCTTAGTAGCCACAGCCTGCTGTCTGAAAAGTTTAGGTAAGTGGTGTTTTCATTCTTGCTCTTGATTTGCTGCTTCATATCTCCTAACTCACCCTTGGCCTGTGCTGTGACAGTGTCTCAGCTTGATCTACTACCATGTTCCTCCCATGGTTATGGGGCTGACCTGTCTGTCCAGGCTGAGGAATTGTGTGCTTCGGGTCTGCAGCTGCCTCCTCAGCACCAGCCTATGGTAGCCAGTGTGCAGCAGCCCTGGAACTCCTCTGGGAGCTGCACAAGACCCTCCTCAGGGCATCCTCCTGACACCTGGAGGGCAGGCTGGGGATGTTACAGAGGGTGAGTTCCCAGAAAATTCCTACAGCCTGGCACTGGAAACCTCTCTGCCAGCCAGTAGGCCCAGCCATGCTCCCTCAGCGAGACAGGGCAGCCATGAGCTATTCCTGGAGCACTGCATTCCATCCCTGGCTACCCCCATGACTGCCACTCCTGTACTCTCTATTGTTTTCTTTGGTTTTTACTTTGAAAACTCATCCCATCCTTTATATTCAATGTTCCCTGACATTCGTATTTAGCACACACAAGGCCCTGTGTTCAACTCTCTACACTTAAGTAAATAAAAATAAGACATTTCCTATTCAAAGTTTTGAGTTACTCCTCTCTCCAGACTGGATTTTATTAAGACAAGTTTGCATGGTTCATGGAAAAAAAACATTAGGTCAGAAGAAGAGGGAAAGAGGGCTGGAGATTTAGCTCAGTGGTTCTGGCACCTGCCTTGCAAGTGCAAGGTCCCTAGTTCGATCCCTGTTATCCACATACGACAGTGCTGGGCATGATGATCCATGCCTGCAATCCCAGCACTCAGGAGGCAGAGACAGGAGGATTGCTGTGAGTTTGAGGCTTGAATGGACTACATAATGAGCTCAGGGCCAGTGAGACCCTATGAGAC
The DNA here is from genome assembly GCA_004026965.1 of Petromus typicus. Lineage (NCBI taxonomy): Eukaryota > Metazoa > Chordata > Mammalia > Rodentia > Petromuridae > Petromus > Petromus typicus. The sequence goes on from PVIR01038120.1 coordinate 14,397, forward strand.
CCTGTCTCAAAAATTTAAAAAAGTAGGAAAAGAAAAGGGAAGAGAGAAGGAAATAACAAACAAAAATAGTGAGAGACAAAAATGCAGCAAGTAATGATAAGAAGGAAGCAGAGGACAAGAGAAGGGGACATGGAAGTTCATTCTGGGCCAAGGAAAGCTAGAATGTGTGTTAAACATGACCTCCAGGCACCTGTGGCTTTGTGGAGAGGCACTCCCTCATCCCCACTTTGGTCTGAGTGAGGAGATTGGCTCC
>PVIR01038121.1:0-14740 GCA_004026965.1 Petromus typicus
TTTAACATTAATTTTTATTTAATTTCAGACTTTCTCCACTGAGAGAGTTCTGCACTTATTTCTTAATGTAACCAAGTCTGACTTTTAAAATCATAATTAAAATGACATTTTCCCGTATTTTCACCAAATCAAGGATGAGAATTCCCAGAAAATAACATTAAGCATGTGACTCGTAACAAATCATATGCAGAACATTGGCTCATTGTCAGGTTGCCAGGGTCTTATTGGAAGGCAGAGTCCACAGTTTCACCACACAAGAAAAGTTTCCAGAACCCAAGCATTGAACTTGAGGGGGATGGGATTGGCTGGGACTTTTTACCAGATACAGAATGTTCCATGCTCTTCTCTGCTGTCTCATTTCTGAGTGGACTTGATGTGTGACCTCGGCGTGGGGCTGGCCTGTGGCGGAGAGATCACCCCACCAATGAGTAATTAAGGGCTTAGATCTGAATATAGCTCCTTGTCCCTCCCCCTACGCAAAATGGCTAGAATCAGCTGTGTGTGCCACAGCTTTTCCTAAAGAAAGAAGACCTGTCCTGTCCTTTAAAAATATATAACATTCCCAAAGAAAAAGTAAAATATTCTCTCTGATCATTATGAAATAATCGGCACAGGCTGTGTGTGAGCCAGGGCACGTGGACTTTAAGGCAGCTGCCAAGATGCACTTGCTCACTCTGATTTTAACACGGCTTCCTTGTGTGATTTAGCAGGATTCCTTTTCAGGCCTTGGTCGTCATGGACCCTTCTCTCTTGGCACTTAACCCTCTGTGTCTGTCATAGACGCTGAGCGGCACCGTAGACTGTTAGTTGAGAAATGGATGTGGTACACTATCGAGAACTTGCAGTTGATCGTCACCGGAGCGTTTCAGAGCATGATGACACGTTAAGCCCAGTTACATGGACTCCACCAAAATGAGAGGGAAAAGAAAGGACAAGTCAGTCCTGACACTTTTTAATTGTTCCAACATATTTTCTGATTACACCAATCCATGTGTTCAGTAATGAGAGGATCAACTGTCTGCTATAGGCTGAGGCAAAGACTAGAAAAAAGCTAAAGTCAGAAAATACACAGGAGGGGCTGGGGGTGTAGCGCAGTGGTAGAGCGCTTGTCAAACTTGCACAAGGTCTTCCAGCAGCTGGTTAAAGAAGAACGTACAGGGCCAGGGATGGAGTTTAATGGTACCCCCACCTGCCTGGCAAGTGCAGGGTCCTGAGCTCAGTCCTCGCCCTGTATCAGGAAAAAAAAAAAAGGAGCATTAATTCACATGAACTCATTTCCCACCCATCATGCCACTTCCACTGGTCTGGAAGCCAGTAAGCCTCCTGCCATCTCACCTTAAATCTCAAATTCTGCAAACGATGCTTTATTCCTGATTTTGGGTTTACTGGTCCCTGCTTCTGACCTATCATTCTTGTAACTCAGGGAGTCTTCAGGTCAGACACAGTGGTGTTACTACAAAAAAGCTGCCACTAGACTATCGTTTTCTATAAATGAAATCAGTCGGCTTTTCCCAGAGCTTTCTCTGGCAGTCAAGCGTTTGACTCGGTTCCTTCGGCTCTGACCTCATTTGTTCACACAAACACCCGCTTGGCTCCTGGTGCTCAGGTCTGTATTTGAGACAGGATCTGGGTTTTTAGAGCTGCTCTTTAATGATAGCTTTACTTCAGGCAGTAGTTGCTAATTACAAGGAAGCGTCACTCCATTCTGATTCTTACAGAAAATGATTCCAAATGTTTAAAAGCAAGGACAGTTGCAAATCCTCTAGTGACAGTAGCAGCCCTGCACCTGAGTATCTGAAAAAAGCGTGGCCTTTCTGGTAGCCAGCCACTCAGCGTGGCTGGTGGGATGTTCACAGGCCCAACCAGCACACTGAGGGCTGAACTGAGGACATAAGAGGTTTTCATCATTTGAAAGGGGCCCAGATGCAAATGAAATTCAAGATGTTTTAATTCGAAATCCCAAGGTTGAATGAAGCACAGAGAATTTTGGAAGGTGGCAGAGAGACCATCAGTCAGACACTTGTGTACTTGAGAAAGCCCTAGATTGTTCTTGGAGATAGCCCGGAATTTTCAGCCTGGGTGTGGTTTATGTGGGGCGTTCATTCTCCAGGTTCATTCTCCAGGGTGCCGGGGTGTAAAGAAACTTGATTTAAGAGGGCTACCACATTGTTTCTGATCCAAAAGAAGTAGCATACAGGAGTTACCGATTTTTTTCTTAAAAATATTATCTGTGTCGATTCAGAGCAGTGGTAAAGGTTTGATTCCATTGCACGGAACAACTGATCTTAAGTTTAAGTTGATTTTCAGTGAGTACAGTTCACTTACTTATTCCTGGGTCAAGTTGGCAATGGCTGGTGTCTTTCCCACCCCTCCTCTCAGCGCTGAGGGCAGCAGGCTGTAAATATTGAGGGGAGTCAGCGAGTGCGGCCTTTGGCTTCTTCAGAAAGATTTCATGATAAGTGCCCCCCACCCTTTCTGAGCAGTCTACTTAGGAGGAATATTTCGGGCGAGAGTAATCTGTCATTGTTGAATCAGGTCTGGGAGTCTGAGGTCCATTCTGAGTCACTGTGAAGAAAGCTCTAGCATTGGTTAGTCCCCAAGGAAACTGGTGGTTAAATACTGTGAGAATCTTTATCAGACAGGAAATGACAACTCATTAAAATACTAACCGTTAAGCCTGTTTAGATCACTGCGTCGGGGGTGGGGAGGAAAATTTAACCCTATAATGGTCGAAGGAAGCACACATGTCTAAAAACAGAATGATTCTTGTTACCAAGAAAGAGAATCGCAAGCTGATCTCGTTTCTGAACTTGCACCACGCTGTCGTTGCCTTTTGTACAGAAGAAAGGTCACCATGGAATGGAGTGGGACGGAGAAGACATTTTATTTCATCACTGGAAATGCAGGTCACTGCTAACCTTAAATGTGAAACTCCTCCTCAGAAGAGGATCATTTTCATTTAAGCCTCCACTTCTGTGTGCCTTCCTGGGCCAAATCTCAAATGATAGAAGAATTTTCTAGAGCCAAAGGATAAACATATTTATGGATTAGCATGCAGTCACCCCCATTCAGTCAAGACCATTCATAAAGCCCCAATATTTAGAATATAAAGATTGTACCTGAGCGCGGGGGTGTGTGTGTGTGTGTGTATGTGTGTGAGAGAGAGATGTGGGCATGTGTGTATGTGGTAGCCTTTTTTTACTGGAGATAAGGTCTCATTAAATTCTAGACTGGCCTCCAAATGAGATCCTCCAGCCACGCTTTTCAGTGCACACTCGAATCCCAGCACCATGGCAGGCAAAGGCAGTCGGATCTCAAGGCTCAGTCTGGGCAATTTAGTGATATTCTGTTTTAAAAATAAAAAATAAATGGGTGTGGTGACTCACGCCTGTAATCCCAGCACTCAGGAGGCAGAGGCAGGAGGATTGCTGTGAGTTCCAGGCTCACCTGGGCTGCATAGTGAGATCATGGCCAGCCTGAACTACAAAGTGAGACCTTGTCTCAAAAAAAAATCAATAAATAAAAATTAAAGGAGAAGTATTGTGGGATATAGCTAAGTGCGGAGGCCCTCAATTCAATCCCCAATGCCACCAAAAAAACAAACAAAACCATGGCATGATATGATAGGCCTGCACTTCCAGCTCCCCAGGACACTTAGGCAGGAGAATTGCAAGTTCAAGGTTGGCCCGGGCAATTCAGTGAGACCCTGTCTTGAGATTCAAAGTGAAAAGCCTGGCTTAGGGGCTGGGGAGTTAGCTCAGTGTTTCTGGCGCCTGTCTTGCAAGCGCAAGGGCCCGGGTTCGATTCCCCAGTATCCACATACAATACTGGGTGTGGAGACTCACGCCCAGCAGCAACCAGTACCACATACCACAGTGCCGGGCGTGGTGGCTCACGCCTGTCATCCCAGCACTAGGGAGGCAGAGGCAGGAGGATTGCTGTGATGTGAGTTGGAGGCTGAGCTCAGGGCCAGCCTGAACCACAAAGCGAGACCCTGTCTCAAAAAAACCTAAAAAAAAAAAAAAAGAAAAGAAAAGCCTGACTTAGTGCAGAGCATTCCTGGGTTCCGTACCATTAAAAAGAATTTTCGTTTATTCTTTTGTTCTTTTAGATTTTTGTGTTTGCAGACCATTGGTCTAGTCTCTGTGCCCTTAAAAACTGCTTTTAGTGCTTGTTTGTTTTTTGAAGCCTAGTCTCACTGTGTAACCCTGGCTGCCCTCAAACGTGCCATGGTCCTCCGTGACCCAGAGTGCTGGATTATAGGCTCACACCACTGCACAGCCAGTACTTTTAAAGAGTGTGACTAAAAAAAAAATGTGACTAGTAGTCTAATTCAAAAATTTTCTCTTATGATTACTGGCTTATGTAGCAGTAGCATTGAGCCCTTTTCACAATACCTCTGATGTCAATCATCTAAAATCATTTCTTACTCTTCTATACGTTTTGGGATCACATCATACCTTGAGATCATTTAGACTTCCTAATTAATCATCAGAAGAATGCTCGATAACTGTCTCAAAGTATTACATAAAAACGCCCAAACTTTTTGTCAAGGAAAAGGCTTTCTTTTTTTTTTTGAGACAGGGTCTCGCTTTGTGGTTCAGGGAAGTTTGAGCTCAGCCTCAAACTCACATCACAGCAATCCTGCCTCTGCCTCCCGAGTGCTGGGATTACAGGTGTGAGCCACCACGCCCGGCACTGTGGTATCTGGTACTGGTTGCTGCAGAGTGTGAGTCTCCACGCTCAGTATTGTTATGTGGTTACCGGGGATCAAACCCAGGTCCTTGCGCTTGCAAGACAGGCGCTGGAACCACTGAGTTATATCCCCGGCCCATACGCTCTTTTTATATAGAACTGTACAGGACAAATGAATATATTCTTTCCCTTCATTTCTGTGTTCTTGGGCACAGTGCCCCGCTTTCATGAAGACCCATTAACATAAAACACACACGTGACTGTAAAAATTCAAATAGAATCATGAGCAGTTCTAGAAACTTTCAGGGGTGTGTGTATGTGTGCGTGTGTGTGCATGTGTGTGTGTGTTGTTTGGTTTGGGAGGGGTTGGTTTATTTGAGACAAGAGTCTTATTACATAGTTATGGCTGATCTTGAGTTCATAGTGTAGCCCAAGTTCAGTGGCTGGGAACTTGTGCAAATCCCCCTGCCTCAGCGTCCCTAGTGCTGGGTTCACAGGTGTGCACCACCACACCTGGCAAGAAAATTTCAGATCTCCTAATAGCAGAACCTAGTTTGATAGCTATCTCTCTACAATGGAAAAATGATTCAAAACACATCACATGTATTGTTTTATATATGGTAAAGTAGTTTCTTTGAAATGTTCACAGTTTTAAAAGGAGTCCTTTGAAAAACAGGAATAACAAGGACACAGATTCTAGGCATGCTTGGAGTGGCTGTGTTCTGTGTTAACCAACACGTGAAAATTGATGCATTGTGAAAAACAGAAGTAATCACTTTGGCCACTCTGTACATCTTGTGCCCGAGGTGATGCATCCTGGGGAAGGTTCTGTCGCTCTCAGAATGCAGGGAACAGCACAGACCCAACAGAGGGGAAGCAGGTTTGAGGTTCAGGCTTCTCATCAAATCAGTGATATCCAGAAGCAGGGTAATGTGTACTTGTTGCATTCTTGACAGAATTTTGCCCATCTCATATTTTTAGTGTATTTTTCTTTTCTTTTCTTTTTTTGAGACAGGGTCTCGCTTTGTAGTTCAGGCTGGCCCTGAGCTCAGCCTCAAACTCACATCACAGCAATCCTCCTGCTTCTGCCTCCGGAGTGCTGGGATTACAGGCGTGAGCCACCATGCCCGGCACTGTGGTGTGTGGTACTAGTTGCTGCTGGGCATGAGTCTCCACGCCCAGTATGGTATGTGGTTACCAGGAATCAAACCAGGGCCCTTGCGCTTGCAAGACAGGTGCTGGAACCACTGAGCTAAATCCCCGGCCCATAAAGGACAAAGTTTTGATGAATATATAATAAAAGATTAAGAGAATCTTACACATAATTGACTTTATAACATTTAATACCTAGATTTTAAATGTGTTAACTTTCAGATTCTTAAAACCATTTCAGTGCTTGTAGTAATTTTGTTTAATATATTGCTAAGAAAAACATAACCAGCCAGGCACAATAGCACGGACCTATAATCCCAGCACTTTGAGAGACTGAGACAGGAAGCCTGGTCACAATCTACTGACTTAGCAAGACCCTCAAAATGGAAAAGGGCTGAGGATGTAACTCAGTGGGCTCATAAGTAAATAAACAAACACTTTGTTTTCAGTTGTTTCCCTAGTTTTGTATGGGAATCTGTAGCCATCCCCACAGTACCAAAACTCCATAAAACATGGCCTACATAGTACCTTGATAAATTTATCCAGTGTTATCCCCAACATAATTCTTTGAAAGTTGGAAAGTTGCACATCAAGTAAATGTACAATAGCTTATGCTCTTTATCAGTTAAGGTGCATTTCTTACTAGATTTACAAAGTCTGAAAGTCTTCAGATTATTTTGAAAGGAATTGAGCATGATTTCGGCTAATCCCTTATTACCCTCAAAAACAAGTTAGAATCTTTCTGACATTGAGGCTTGGTTATTTTCTCATAATAGCTTACTTATTGTGGCAATCCTTGGTGCTTTTCAGTCATGACATAGAATACGGATTTTAAAGAAAATAAATTGGCTTATGAAGAGGAAAGTTCTTATTTATCTGCTGATTTCAAAGCCAGACTTTCTGTGTGTGCATTTTGCTGGAATTCTGTCTTTATATTCAGGTGGTGTATCTCAAGTGTAAAGGGATGAGCTCTTCATATTCCCACCCGTATTATGTAAGGAAAAGTTACTGTGAACTGCTAAGGAAAGTCTCTTCTCAGGAGAGGCTGTTGGGTTGTTCTCCTGGGCCGTTAGAACCTGCTGAGGGACACAGCACGGCCCAGAGCTTCTCAGGCTCTGCTGTGCCTGCGAGCAGGGCCCACAGCCTGTCCTGCCCTGACGCCGTTCTAGGCTCCGTGGCCGAGCTCCCTCCGACGCTTCCGGACGCTTCCCTGCCTGTAGCCCGGGCCTAGCGCACACACTCTGGTGCTCCTTAGAGGACCCCTGGGACCCAGGCATCCTCCCTCCCTCCGGTTCTTTCACTGTGCATCTTGTGTACCCAAACCCTCGTTACTGAGTTTTAGACCATCTCGCTCATGGATCAGTTCGTGGGTATGTGGGTGAGCATTTTGAGTTCCCATGATGATTTTACCTTCGTTGTGGGCGTGGACTAGTTCCTGTACTTTGTTTTCTCCATAGCTTGAGCACAGTTGGAGACTTGTATGTGGCTAGGGGTTTGGCTCCGCAGCGCTTAGCGCAAGATCCTGAGTTCGAACCCCCCCCCGGGGGGGGGGAATTAACCAGGAGGAATTTGTTAGCTTCTGGTAAAAGACAATAGCAAAACAAAACAAATTCTCTTCTTACTTTTTATTGCAAAGAGCAGCACCGAATTGTAGAAAAGAAATGAGGTTCCTCTGAATCGGAGGCTTTTTTCAGGGAAACCTTAGGTAACTGTCACAAATGCCGTGCCAGCCCGCGGAAAGAGATGTGGCGTCTTTGCGTGTCGGCCCTGGTGTGACAGGTGAGAAAGTAAAGGGTACAGAAAGTTTGGTATCTGATTCTCTAAGTTGCCCCGAGTCACCGTTTAAGAACTGCCCGGGAGCGCAGCTAAGTCGGAGCCTGGCGGCTCCGGCTGCCAAACCGGTTGAGCGGCGCAGCCCGCGGTGGGTGAGAGGGCGGCCTCCTTATCGGGGCTGTCCCGGGCTCAGGGCGAGTTGTTCAGAGTGAACGGCAGTTTCTGTGCGAACGTCCACCGTGCCGCACGACGTGAGGCAAGGTCCACAGTTCCCTCTTTGTTCCTTTGTTAATCACTGACTCCGGCCGGGGGAGGCGCCTCCCAAATTCGCTAATGCATTCTTTCTGGAGAGGGATGACGCACGGATTGTCCTAATAAGGACTTCGATTGAGAAAGCACCGCCCCTCGGAGGAGACGGGACGATTCCGAGAGAGGGCGGGCAGTTTCTTTTTTAACTGGGGATGACACAAGCATAAGTCATTTCCTTATTAATCGGTTCAAACCAGTTCTTACAGGAACCGGTGCTGATAAATGCGGGGCTTCTCCGAAGTCATTCATTTCTCCTCTGATCGCCGCCTGCTCCTTCCTCCTACGAGTGGCGCTTAGCTTCTCCCACACTCTCACAGCAGAGATTTGCCTGCTTTAAAGTGCTGTTTGCAAGAAGGATTTTTATCCTCTTGAGTTCACAGGACTCTTGACAACTCTGATTACTGTATTTCGTTCCTCTTTACATCCAGTCCCTGCTTATTGGGTCCAGGTGGTAAGTGCATTTTCTTTAACATTTCTCCTGCTTTTCTTCCCAATGTATCTTTCCCTCGGCTTGTGCCCCTGCCGCCAGTGCTGTCCCCGGCATAGGTCCGTCTCTGCAGAAGCCCTTCCAGGAATACCTCGAGGCCCAGCGGCAGAAGCTGCACCACCGGAGCGAGGCGGGCGCGCCCCAGGTGAGAGTCCTGCCGCCCGGGGTCGAAGGGAGGACACCGGGCTTCCTGGGCAGGAGTCAGGCCAGTGTACTCCGCCGGGAAATGGGTCCCTGTTTTAAACCAGCTCTTCCTCCCCTAGAATAACTACTTTGGGGAGCACAGTCCAAAAACAAGGATAGGTTAGTGGAGAGTAATAGTTCTGCCGTGTAGGGCGAATCCGCCGCCTTGATGTTAAATGATTTACTAGATACACTTCTCCACTGGATTAAAAGATTGAAGTGTCCCGCATAACAGAGTATTAGACTTGGTGTAGTAACTGCTCTGTTTTTATTTCCACTGTGGAAAAATTATCTTTTTTAAAAAAAGCCAAACCACTGAACGCCCCTGAACTTTAACTTAATCAAGACTGCCTCTTCTGTAAACAGCTCCGCAGCAAGGAAGTGACTAGAAGAGTGAGTAAGCATTTACCTGAAATGAGAGACTAGAAGCAGAGTTTTTAAATGGCCTGTGATCTTCCCGCAGCCTTTTGCTGCCCTCCCTTGTCCAAACACGGCTTACATTTGTATTTGAAAAGCCTCTTCCGCCCGGCCCCCGGCGCAAGCCTATCATCTCAGCACCCTGAAAGCTGAGGCCGGAGGCAGGAGCGTCGCGGAGATTCGAGGCCACCCTGGGCTACACAGTGTGTTCTTGGCCATTCTGAACTGCAGAGCAAGACCCTGTCCCAAAAAACCAAGCAGCACTTACTCAGCAAGTGTCAGCAGAGCAACGCCCGAGAGTGGGGCTCACCAGAGACTTGTTAGATCAGAGTAAGAAACACAGGATGAACTCGCACTCATCGTTTTAAACTCACATTGGGCATCTATCTGACAGTCGATCTTGGGGACCCTGTGTGAAAGGCCCGCCTGTAAATTCGCAGGCTGGAGATACAGGCTGCCCGTTTTTAATTGTGTCCGCTTTATAGGTTCCCTTCTCATTTGCCTTAAAACAGTATAGGTGATCTCTTTCTTTACTATTAAATGAAGGCATCCTTTCTGATCAGAACTGTTCTGCATTTGTTCCCACAGGGAGAAAACTGGCTGTCCTGGATGTTTGAGAAGTTGGTTGTTGTGATGGTGTGTTACTTTATTCTGTCTATCATTAACTCCATGGCACAGAGTTATGCCAAACGAATTCAGCAGCGGTTGAACTCAGAGGAGAAAACCAAATAAGCAAAATCCATTTTTAACTGCAGCAGTCTTAGTGAATGGGTCCTACCTTAAGTTGGGAGGACTCCACATCAGGAAGGAAAACCAACCCTTTTCCAGCCGGTATCAATTTTAAAGGCGTCCTGAAAGCAGTTTAGTCCCGTTTTGCACTGAATGCTCTCCTGTGTGTTAAGGTGAGGTGTCCACCCTCGGCAAAACCCACCTTGTGTTTCACTGGGCTGGAGTGTTGATGTTCAGGCACAAACTTACCAGAATCTGGCCTTCTGTTACCCTCAAAAGGCTCATGTGGTTCAAGTAGATAATTCCTACCACACCAAAAGTTCCTAAGTATGTCAAACATGTCAAGCTTCTTAGGCTTGTCACAAATGATCGGTTTGTTTTTCTAAGTCATCAAAATGTATATAAGTTCTATAGATTGGATAACAGTCTTGCATGTCTATCATGGTACAATTTAAGACACCATCCTGCCCAGTCCTTCCCTTTTCCTCCCTCAAAAATAGGCCATTTTATGATGCATTGCACACTTTCTGGGGAGGTTTCTCTTTAAATTCGGAGACAGTATAAGGAAAATCTGGTTGATGTCTCATGAACGAGCTGACACCATTTTTTATTCTGTGTATTTAGAATGAAGTCATGAAAAAACTTTATAAAGACATCTTTGATCATTCCAGAATCGTGTCCGTTTTCTTGAGCGTTTTGATTATTTTTTACTTCCTTTTGGCTTCTACCACCTGAGCAACAGCCTCGCCAAAACTTTCTACAACCAGTTTCTCAAAGCTTCGTTTATTTTCATGAGGGAGCCACCCCAAGACAGCTTTGACCACGCTGGGGTTGGGCAGTGCACACAGCTGAGGAGGCCTGACTTAGGGAGTTCTTGGTTTGTGAGGACAGGAGCGGAGATAAGCTGATACAGAATCCAAACGCACCGGGAGAGCTGGGCATAGCTCAGCGGTGGAACACTTCTGAAGGGCCTGGGTTCAGTCCCTGCTACCTCAAGAAAATCAGTGGGAGGAGAAACTGCTCGTTTTTTAAAACTGTACTTTCTCACATGTATGTTAATTTTAGTTAGCTTGTGGTTTTAACAGACAGAAGTTTATATGTAACCCAGTTTGTTTTCTGTGTTCTATTCTGAATGTGGTTTTCCTTTTGGGATGTTTCTGATTGAACCTATTCATTTTGTTTTGCTCGGTTAGGAAAATAAACAATTTTACTTTTTCCCTTTAGGAAAATTGATACTGGTGTTTGTCAAACTAGAGTAGAATTGGGGTGAGTTCCCAAGAGGTCAGGAATGCTTGGTTTGCTGTAGCAGCTCCTGCCTGAATGTCTGCTTGTTTTGCCACCCGTCGTGACATCTCCATGGCTGTACCACCTTGTACCACCTTGTCGGGTAGCTTATCAGACTGATGTTGACTGTTGAATCTCATGGCAACAGCAGTCGATGGGCTGTCCGACATTCTGGTATCTTTCATCTGACCATCCATATCCAGTGTTTTCATTCAAACATTACCAGCATCGTGGTTTTAACAAAGCCCGTGGTCCTGTGTCTGTTGCCACCTTTGCCTTCCTTTATACCATAGTATTGCAGCATATGGAGAGAAGCTTTTACAGGACAGTGGGATAGTCTCCATGACCACAATGACATAAATAAAGGTTAAGTAACCTGCCGCATGGGTTTGAAAAGGTTCTTGCTTCCTTAACAACCTTTTGTTTTGTTTTGTTTTGATTTTTTTAGGGACTTGCTAGCAGTTGGATTGTTAGGTGACCATACTGGAAAGGCAGCACCCAAATACTTTCTTTCAAATAGGTCGACATTAACCACCGTAGTTGTTTGAGACTCTTTGGGGTTAAGTACAGTCAGTGTCCTGAGTCAGCAGCCAGGTGTGTTCCACCTCCTTCATCTGCGTTTCACTTGGTGTCTGTCTGAAGAAAGGAAAGTGGAAAGCAAATGTGAATTGTACTATCTGTGCTCCATGTTGGGGCTTTATTGATACGTTTTTTGAGGTGGTGTATTAAAAAAGAAAGGCTGTTGTATCCCAGGCGGGAAGTCTCTTGACTCAGACCATCATTGTCTTTCGGTGAGCTTGCGTGGGGGGCAAGTGGAAACAGCTTCTGCTCCAGGGCTCGAGTTGTGCCCTTGTATCCTGACGTCACCAGACTCACCATCACAGTGCAGCCCACAAGAAGCCAGGACACTTGCGATTGGGGGTTTGATGCCACTGTAAATAAAGAGGGGTTGGGGAGTCTCGTCATTCTACGGCTTGTGTGTGTACAGTGCTTTATCACGACGCTGCTCAGCGATAGTCCTGAGCAGTTCACTACACCAGCCAGGGGTTCTGGTTTGGGTTTGTTTTGTTTGTTTTGTTTTTGTTTGTCAGTCCCGGGAATCAAGCTCAGGACCTTGCACTTGTCAGGCAGGTGTGGAACCACTGAGCCTCATCTTCAACCTTGGTTTGGTTTTCTGAGACATGGTCTGGTGTAGTTCAGGTTGGCCTGCCACGCACTTCATAGCCAGGCTGGCCTTGAACTCACAGCGATCCTCCTGCCTCCACAGTTTGTACACCTAAGCACTGACACAGAAGGGGCCTGCTGTCCCTTTTCCTGAGCTTTCTGTATCCCTTGTGCACAGATACAATCTGGAGCATACGGTTTAGAGAAAGATGTTTTTACTTCAGATAGTGGCCACTGATTCCCTTTCCAAGAACCCAGAAAGAGTCAAGGCTGAAATGAAGCTTCTATTTTGGGGTGTTTTGTTTTGTTTTTTTGCTACTTGGGATAAAACCCAGGACCTTGAGCTTGCTAGGCAGGCACCGCCGCTGAGCTACACCCCCAGACCTGTTTTTGCTGTTTTGAGGCAGGTCTCACCAGGCAGTACAGGCTGCCCTTGAACTCCCGCTCAGCCCAGGCTGGCCTCAAACTAAAGGTGCTGGTGCCACCACCCCCACCCCCGGCAGAAGTGCAGCTTCTTAAGCAACTGGCTAGTGGAGTTGATGTAGCAGCTGCTCCCCAGCCTTGGGCTCTGTCCCAGCATGTGTTAGGACAGCACAGAACAACATCTGTGTCACTAGTCACCCCAGCAGTAACCCTGGGACCTGATAACCCAACTCAACTAAAGGACAGATGCTCCTGTACCCTGGATGGACTGACCCTTGTGTAAGGAGCCCACACAGATCCCCAACCTTAGGATGATGAGAACTTCATATATTTTGAAAGCAGTCGCCTTAAAGACAGCATAGGTTCTTGCCTTGTGTGTGGCATACGTGACTTGAGAAGTTCTTTCCAAGAGTCGAGTTCTTGCCCTCAGATACTTACTTAGTTTGCCTAAGGAATAATTGGGTAACCTATAAGAGATAGGCATGGAGACACTCCTCTAGTCTCAGCTACTCCAGAGGCACAGGCAGAAGAAGCCTTCAGAGGCAACCTCAGCACGGTCGTGAGACTGTCTTTAAAATGGCCTGGGACATGACAGCCGTAGAGCATCTGCCTAGCTATCCAAGTTGCTGAGTTCATTTCTCACAAGCCAAGCCATAGTGCCACTGTGCAATACCCCCAACCTTGAAGGGGTTTTCTATTTTTAATTTTTGTAGTGTCGAGGATCCAAACAAGGGGATGCTGTTTCAGTACGCACTTTAAAAATTTATTTTGAGATAAAATTTGCAAAACTTTCCAGGCTAGCCCTATTGCCTGGGCCTCCTGAGTGGCTGGGATTTACAGGTATTTACTGCCCCAACTACTTGACACTAAATTCACCAATCTGAATCCAGAAAAAGAAAAGTAGAAATCGCTGATTTGATTAATAAGGCCAAAACCATGTTTAGATGAAAAATAAGCCCCAAGTATGCCATTTAAAGCATGCGTGTACAAAATTTGATGTGAAATCCATTGTTTAACTGTCTACCATAATTGTTGAGAATTTATGGTGTGTGTGTGTGGTTTTTTGTTTGTTTGTTTGTTTGTTTTTGATGAGCTGGGGATCACTTGGGACCTTGCCTTTGCCAGGCAGGTATGGAGCCACTGAGCACCACCACCTCCGGCCCTATAGGTCATTTTCATTGCATAGACTGTTAGTAGTTGGAAATACTACACTGTACCCTTCAAACACAATTTTGCATCGATTACATTTTTTCCTTTGATCGAGACAGGGTCTCACTTTGTAGCCGAGGCTGTCCTTGAACTCTTGGCAATCCTACCTGAGCCTCTGGAGTACTGGTATTACAGGGGTACACTATCATATCCAGCTGTCAGTTAAAACTTTCTAAAAATAAACCGGACCTATGGCACATAACTGTAATCCCAGCACTCCAGAGGCTAAGGCAGGAGGTTAAAGAAATACGTAGGCAGTTTGAGGCCAGCATGGACTATGTAGCAAAACCCTGTCTCAGAAGAATTGTAAGGTTACAGACCTGTAATCCCAGGTACTTGTGAGGCTGAGGCAAGAGGATTCTTTGAGACTAGCCTAGGCTACAACATAGGAAGACCCGAACTTTAAAAGAAAAAATTTGAACAGTATTAGAGTTACCATGGTGGTATGGTCCTATAATCTCAGCCTCCTGGCAGGCCGAGGCAGAAAGATCAATAGTTTGAAACCATCCTCGGTAACATAGTGAGACCCTCTCTTAAAGAAGAATGTGAGGAAGAAAGAAATAGCACTTTTGTTTCTGAGACAGGGTCTTCCTATGCAGTGCAGGTCTTAAACTCACTGTGTAGCCCAGCCTGGCTTTGAACTTAGCCTCCTGAAGATTACAGGTGTGCTGCACCACACCTGGTGTGGAATGTCAGTTTTTTTTTGTTTTGTTTTGTTTTGTTTTTTTTTGAGACAGGGTCTCGCTTTTGTGGTTCAGGCTGGCCCTGAGCTCAGCCTCAAACTCACATCACAATCCTCCTGCCTCTGCCTCCCGAGTGCTGGGATTACAGGCGTGAGCCACCACGCCCGGCACTGTGGTATGTGGTACTGGTTGCTGCTGGGTGTGGGTCTCCACACCCAGTATTGTTATGTGG
>PVIR01038122.1:0-14748 GCA_004026965.1 Petromus typicus
TTTTTTATGGCAGAGTAGTACTCCATGTTTTTTGTTTTTGAGACAGGGTCTCACTTTGTAGTTCATGCTGGCCCTGAGTTCAGGCTCCAACTCACATCATAGCAATCCTCCTGCCTCTGCCTCCCGAGTGCTGGGATTAAAGGTGTGAGCCACCACGCCCGGCACTGTGCTATGTGGTGCTGGTTGCTGCTGGGCGTGAGTCTCCATGCCCAGTATGGTATGTGGTTACCGGGGATTGAACCTGGGTCCTTGTGCTTGCAAGACAGGCGCCGGAACCACTGAGCTAACTCCCCGGCCCGCTTTTGTTTTGATTTGTTGTTGATGGTGATGGTTTTCTTTTTCTTTTCTTTTTTGCTTGCTTCTTCATATATTTTTCTTATTTATATCTGTCTTTCAGGTTGGAGGCATTCCCACATGACTGATGATCTATAACTTTGTCTCCATAAGCCTTAGTTTGCTTTGGGAAGTTACAACAGAATACGCCTGGGTCTGAGATGTTTTAATGAACAGAAATATACTGACTCAATCTGAACAGTCCGTTGTGAAGCATCTGGCACCTGGCAAGGTCTTATACCATCATCATGGGTCAAAGGAATCAGGTGGCAGACACACTAAGAGAAGAGAGGGAATGACAGTACTCTCGAAAGGCACTAGACTTGCTCCCAAGATAATGACACAAATCTATTCATGAAATGAAGACTTTAGGACCTAGAACCTCTTAAAAGTTCTATCATTTTGTTATTATTTCTGGTGGTGCTAGTGATGGTAAGGTACTAGGAATTAAACCTAGAGCCTTTGCCCTGGACTAGATCCTCAGTGCCTTTTTATTTTTTAGGTTTTTTTTTAAAGGTAAGGTCTCACTGTATTCCCCAGGCTGTGCTCAAATTCATGACCTTCCTACCTTGACCACCGGTGATCTGTCTTCAACATGAGTTCTAGACGAGACATTTATAGCATCATGATAAAGCATAGAAAAGCAGTTCAGGAGTTCCTTGTGAACTGAGAAACAGTCCCACTGAAGAGCTACGTCATAGGCTCCTCAGGTCATAAGGAACCTTTTTGTTGTACAATAGCACTTTGGTGTCATTACTACAGGAATGTGACTCCTAACATCGCAGCTCCCTGCCTTCCAAAATCCGCCCAAGTCATCCTTATCTTCATGCAACCCAAAAGAGTGTACCTATCTGTGTCTGTCTAACTAGACAGATGTATCTGTCACTGTATTGGTTGGGCATTTGTGTATGTGGCTCTGTTTTGTAAATATAAAAGCACCAGGACAATAGGACCGATCTAATGTATAATAGAAGTGGAATTGGGTCTAGACCTTATATGTCTTGTTAAATGTTTATTCTTCAGCCAGGGCTCTTAATATTATTCTCGGTGAATATCTCAAGATATTTCCTGCATGTTTTAAGAGTCTGGGAGTAAGGCTACAAGGATCTTGCTTGAAGGACCAATTTCTTTAATATTTTATATTTTAACTTTTAAAAGTATGTGATTTTACATTTGATTTCCAGTGCTATTTGTTTTTGCTTTTTGAGACAGAGTCTTGTTATGTATTTTAGGCTGGCCTTGAACTTGTGGCAGTCCTCTGGCGTTAGCCTCCTGAATGTTGAGATTATAAATGTGCACCACCACACCTGGTTCAGTAAGGCATTTCTTTTATTAATCCCAAATCTTTGAGTAAAGTCAGTGTGTCAGAATAGTATGCCTTGTGTATCTGGGCTTCCTACCTGCCCCTCCAAATGACCCAGTGGGAAATGCCCTGCCCAGAGGACCAAAGAGTCACATATGTGTTCATGGGCTGTCAGAGGGACTCCCTCATCCCCTCTCCATGTACATCCACACACAGTGGTGACTTACACAACAAAGGGCATAGTTTCTTTCTCTTGTATAATAGTCTGGACAGAATTATACATTGCTGAGGATATGGCTTCTTATGTGTTGATGTTCTACCATTGCTGACATATCCCCCTAGCTTGTATGAGTGAGGTTGATTAATTCTAAGACTACGTACATCCTGTCTGAGGGTGGGGAGGACGGCATGTGGAGGTAGAGACACAACTCAGGGTTTAACCCATCTTTTCTGTTTATATTCCACTGGCTAGGATGGGGCACAGGGCCACACCTACATGCAAGGGGCTGGAACGTGTGGTAATGTATTTGGCTAATCCAGGGAGCCCACATGCCGCCTTCCCATAGGATACTGACATCTTTAAGGGCAGAACCCAGGGCACAGAAACAGCTGGCAATAAGAATTCGACTGTAGGTCCCTCCAGTGACTCCTCCTGGAGAGCAGATGACTCGGCGTCCAGATGGCAACTGCTTTCCTTGGACACAGCCACTGACATCACGCTGCCCCAGAGAGCTTGCTGTGCTCCGGGGTGCAGCAGTCCATGGAGCAGTCTTTCCATAAAGGGTTGAGCCTCACACCTAAAGTCCATAAATACCTGTAGGGATCTCTTGTTTGCAAGGACCTGTCCAGTTGATTTTATCATGGTTAATCTTGGCTGTTGAGTCTTCCTTAAGACGCTGGTTCCTGATGCGAAGATGCTAGGTACTGAGCCAGCTCCAAGAGTCAGACGGAGTCGGAGGAATCGTGGAGAACCACACATTTGTGACCTCTGGATTGGGACAGATTGGGGTTTTGACCTGTACACATACAGTGTGAGGCAGCTGATGAACAAACTAATGTATCTTCAGACAAATGGAAAAATTACCAAATATTCTGACATGGACACCACAGTTTAGTAGTAATTTTGCAGTTTCTGTCGGCAGCAGGTATAGGGCACACAGAGCAGATTGGATTTTTCATAATCCAAAAAATTCCCAAAAGAGAAGCCTAGCTACTATTTTCTGAAGCAATAATGAGGTCGATGATCGTTATATTTATTGTCAGGTACTTTTCTAGAGCTGGTTGCTCTAGAACCTGTGTTTTTGTCTATAAAATTTACATAGTGATCACTGCATTATGTTATAGAAAATAATGAGTGTAGATAGATGACTTACATCTATTTTTGTTTTTTAGATTAATGTGGCTGCTTATGACTAAACTTTGAGTTCAGGGAATGCAGATGTTCATGAAGTATATACATACAAGGTAATAATAGGAGTATTTTTACTAGTTTTCCTATTAGCACATATGGTTTTGAATGAAGGCTTTCATAGTCCTCTATGTACAGCTATAATCAGTTTATAGGAATGATAAGTTATAAAAAATTATCTTTGAGTTTTGTATTAAAGTGCTATTAATACAGCTTGGTGTCCTGAGTAGATGTATGTCACATCTTTATGAGTGGTCTGCCTAACTGTGGTTATGGGCCCAGGAAGTAGTGGATGTTGTGGTTTAGAAGGTACATAGTAGGACTGCAGTTTGTTTCTGGAAAGTGTGTTAGTGACCTTTTCTTCAGTTGAAGGGAGAAAATATCTTAGACTATAATTAGGGCTATGGGCAAAGGACTATATCACATTAGAATATTTTGTAAAGCAAGAATGTTAGATGAGGAAATGGGGTGTGTTATTAATATCAGCCAGCACATGTACTTCTGGAGAATCTTGGGAATGTGACTAAGAGTGTCTTTACATTTATCCAGCTGGACTGAGAGAGAATTTTTAAAAATTGAAATGTACTATACTTTCAAAAAGCCCTTCTGTGCCACATCCAAATAAGAGCATAATAGAACCCTTATATGAGGAAACCACAAATCTCGAAAACAGTGGTTCCCCTTGATGTTCCTTGGCCCCACTACTGTTTGCTTTAACATTTTTGGTAATGGAGTTGCTCGGGTCTCAATATTAGTTCGCTGGGGATTTCATGTTTTTGCCAGCCCTCTTCCTGTTGACATACTCACTGAATCAAAAGTGTTTGTGTGACATCACAAGCAGTGGTAAGTATAGCATTGGAAAACAACCTGAGCTCATACATTAATCTATTTGAATAAATTTGCTTGGAAAATGGGAATGGACTGTGTCTTTAAATATATTTGTTTTCATAATGTAGTCTGAAAAAGGTGAGAAAAATTCTTAGCATCATTAATAAGGTTTTCCAGTAATTGTTCTGCATATCTCAACATCTCAAATGCTAAGATACTTTATTTAGTAGAAATGGAGAAGATGGCCAGATCACTAGGCTTTAAAAATGTACATCTCTGCCCTCATTGTTAGAAAGATTATACTTGGCCCTGGGATATAGCTCAGTGGTTCCGGTGCCTGTCTTGCAAGCCCGAGGGCCCCAGATTCATCCCCGGTAGCCACATAACAATACTGGGTATGGAGACACCCCAGCAGCAATCAGTACCACATACCACAGTGCCGGGCAGGGTGGTTCACACCTGTCATCCCAGCACTCGGGAGGCAGAGGCAGGAGGATTGCTGTGATGTGAGTTGGAGGCTGAGATCAGGGCCAGCGTGAACTATAAAAGCGAGACCCTGTCTCAGAAAAAAAGAGTATTTTTATATTAGGATTACCTATGAACACGATTAAGGAAAACCTTATCTTTTTTCCAAAACTAAGCAGTTGATATAAAAATGGGATGTTACATCATCATTTTTCACCCTGAGTGATAAAGTATAAAATATTTAAGGAAAACATATATCCAGAGTGCGCTGAATGGGCCCTTTGCAGCATGAAAATGAATTATGTGTTCTCTCATTTAGCTATTGGATAACTACCCTTAAATTCTGTAAAGTTATTAAGTACCTAAGAGACTAGAGAGTTAGGAGCTTCTGCCAATGGAAAATCAAATAAATTTAAAAGAAAACACCTCTGAGTTTATATTACACTCTGAGTATAATACACATTTACAAGTAAGTGAAAATGGCAAGTCTGATACCATAATGTAAGTTGACAGGAAATTTTAGGTAACATCTTTCGTAGTTTTTAAGAAACCCTCTGTAAAACAATTAAACATTTTAGTACTACTAATTCTTAAGTCAGAAAGGGATTCAGTTCATTGTTGAGTTCCGTTGTTTCATCCCTCTATGGTTTAATGATTTAGACTAATGGGCTCTAAAAGCAGATTACCTCGGTTGCATTCAGGCCCTTCTATCTACTGCTCTGTAACCTTCAGCAGGATACTCACTTCCAAACCCTCAAGTTCTTCCACAGACATGAGGTTATAATACATTAAACCCCAGATACTTGGGAGTTGTGATATATAATACATATGAAGTCCCTGTCATCTGTTAGGTACATTGTAAACCGTAGCTCATGTTGTAGGTTTTTATCCAGAATGAAAATTTTGTAAAGAAAGATCAATACTGAGTGTTACTTTAAAACACTTGTCATATAAACATGGATCCCATCAGAAGCTACTGTTCTAATATTTAGAACATCATCTACATTCAGAAAATGTTTCAGAGGAGTAACTAGTGGCTATATGTGTACAGCTCTGTGTGATGTAAAAGCGTTACAGTAGGTCAGGGGTCGGGAGTGCACAAATGAGAACCCAGTCTCTGCCCTGATGGAGCTTACAATGCGGTAGGGGAAATGGATGAGACTGTAAATAACCCGGAGTGAATAGAACAGGTAGAAAAGTGTTGATCTTGGACTTCATGCAAAAATACTCAGCCACAGGCTTCCAAGTGGGATGCTCCTGTTACAGCCTAAGACCCCTCTACATGTTACCCAGGCAGTGTGCTCCTCTACAGGGGAAGTGGGCCAGTTAGCCCTGCTGTGGTGCTCTGGGAAGAGGTATGTACAGGTGAATATCACTATAGATCCAGTGGTGAAATACAGGGGCTAGAGGTGTAGCTCAGTTTTAGCACACACTTGGCCCTTGTTTCTACCTCCAGCCCTGTGAATGAATGGAAGAATGAATAATGAATTCTTAGAGAACTGAGATAATTATGAGTAAGCAAACTTTATCTTTTGTAGGGCCAGAGAAAGCCCTGGTTTTCCTCTGAGGCATCATTTGGTGCATAGCTTTACTTTGTTTCACTAGAAGCAAGAGAGATGTTTCTAGAAAAGGTCTTTAGTTACATGATGAAATGATGACCTTTAAAAAAAAACATGTCATGTCTGGGCCTCACCCTGAGGACTCTGATTTAACTGGACACAGGCATCCACAGTTTTAAAACTTTCCAGGTTATTCTGGCAAACAGCCAAGGCTGAGAACTATGCACCTCTGCCAGCCCTGGATTTTATGCCCCATCCCTCACATGTTCGCTAATAAATTTCAGGAGCCTGAACAACCCACATTCTGTCAACAAGTTTTCTAGGTGGCAGGGGGTTTTTTGTTTTGTTTTGTTCTGTTTTTGAGACAAGGTCTCACTTTTGTAGTTCAGGCTGGCCCTGAGCTCAGCCTTGAACTCACAGCAACCCTCCTGCCTCTGCCTGCCAAGTGCTGGGATTACAGGCATGATCCACCACGCCTGGCATTGTGATGTGCGGTGTGATTACTGATGGGCATGAGTCACCATGCCTGGCATTGTGGTCTGTGGTTACAGGGGATCGAACTCAGGATCTTGCATTTGCCAGACAGATGCCAAAACCACTGAGGTAAATCCCTGGCCCACATTGGCAGTTTCCATCTAAAGCCAGTGAGTGCTTTCCCTTTGGAAATACAAGGCACGTTCTGTGTTCCAGTCAGTGATGCTGGCCCCTGAAGAATGTGTAGACCTCCACAGGCATAGTAGGAAGCTTTCTCATCAAGCACCCTGGAAGGCTTTTCAACCAAGCATGATTTACTGTCCTGTTTTCCATGTCTGTGGAATGACCAGCCTAAAGGTTCTGTGCTGGAAACTTATTGAAGTCATCTAACAACACATTCTTCCGAAATCCTCTCGTGAAGTACATTTGAAACCTGCTGCCAGGTACCAGGTGAGGCACATTGTGTTCGGTGCTTCAGTCTGTTCTTGTTACTTCCAGGCTCTTGACTCATCTGTTAGCCCTACCTTTTCCTTTGTTTATCTCGATTTACTTAATATTTCCCTATAGGTTCCATTGCCACTACTTTCTTCTTCCATTCCACAGGTATCTTTTGTGTGACTGACAGGAACCAGGCAATCTCGTAAACATTAAGACCAGAACCGTTTCCAAATAAGACAAAAAATGTCTACCTACTGGGGCTCATGTTCAAATGAGAAGCAGAAAGGGAAACACAGAAGAAACTAAACTGTGCAGTATGGTCAAAAGTGCTTACCTGGGCCGGGGGTTTAATCCAGTGATCCTGGCGCCTGTCTTGTAAGTGCAAGATCCTGAGTTCTATCCCCTGTAACCACATACCGTAATGCCAGGAGTGGTGACTCACGCCTGTAATCCCAGCACTCGGGAGGCAGAGGCAGAAGGATCACTGTGAGTCTGAGGCTTGCCTGGGCTACATAGTAAGCTCAGGGCCAACCTGAACTACAAAGTGAAGCACTGTCTCAAAAAAAAAGTGCTTACTTATAGAGGAGAATAGGATAAGGTAGGAGGAACGGAGTGTGGGCCATAGTTTTATAGTAACTTGGCTTTACAGTATTATCCAGGGAGAGGTGGTACTGGCTTCAAGCAGAGTGGTGTTGGAAGAGATGGCAAATAGTGGTTGAGGTCA
This sequence comes from Petromus typicus, assembly GCA_004026965.1. Classification (NCBI taxonomy): domain Eukaryota; kingdom Metazoa; phylum Chordata; class Mammalia; order Rodentia; family Petromuridae; genus Petromus; species Petromus typicus. Next base: position 7,533 of record PVIR01038122.1, read on the forward strand.
GTGTTAATTTCAACAGGTCCTGAGGGAGGCAAGTTCTGGAACCACACAGATACTAGGAAGAGAAGAATGCAATGCAGAAATGCTGCAAGCACAGCATCCCCAAGGCCAAGTGCACCAGGGCCTTAGTCCAATCCCCCATCACTCCAGGAACAATGAAGAAAGGGGAAAAAAAAGAAACGGTTAGAATCTGGATTTATTTTTAAGTGTAGAATTAGATGCCCCTCAAGTAAGTGCCTGCTGATGATATTTTTCACAATCTTCTTTAGAAAATAATCCCCAAACTTCAATAGTATCCTGAAAAATGCTAGTTACAGCATTAGGGTAACTTTCTGGCTCTTGAATACTATAGTACACATTTAGCTCCTTTAGTAGAGGCAGTATATGTTTATAGTACATAATAAGCACATTTGTCATAGGGAGCTGATACACTCCCCTGCTTGGAGTCTTTCCCCCTTGGAGGGTCCCCAAAAGGTAAAGGAGGCAAGCAACAGAGTAAAGGATTCAGATACAGCTAATAACACAGTAAAACAGCCAGCATTCTGGATAAATCAGGCTGAGGAAACTTCTTGTCCGATTGTCTCCTTCCATCGTCTAACTCCCAAACAAGACAGAATTTCCCATTTCTGCCTCCATCCACATAACTCAGATACCCTCTTTGGATATTTTTCCTTCTCTTTTCCCCTTTAACTGAGTACATCATATTCTAAAATTTAAGAGCCACATAAATATTTCTCTTACACATTTTTAACAACAGGGACAATTCAGAATAAGTATATGATCACACATTCAGCACTTATGTATTCAGTATTTTCTTCATTCCAGACACTGTTCCAGGGAATGGGAGGCAGAGAGGAGTGAGTGAATACAAAGTGCCTGTTTCTTAGGACACTGACCTTCCAATGCAGGAGACAGACAAAAACGCAAGTAAACAAACACTCATGTGTTAAAGATGTACTGAAATGAAGGCGGCCTTGGAGGGAGGAACCAGAATCCTGGGATGGTGCACTGCTGTGCATGCGTGAGTCTTCCTCTCTTCCCCAGGCCAGCCAGACCAGGCACCTGAAAGTGTATTTGTGCATTGGCCAGAAGGAAATGAGAGAGTCATATTCTTGCCTGTTTCTTGGGTAAAATGTTCCTTGTTTCAAGAAGTCCTTAGATAGTTTTTCTTTCTGTCTACCAAAACAAATGGTTTCATCTTGTCTTAATTCTTTACCACTTCCTACACCGTGGTGACTCCCAAATTCTCATTTATGTAGTTGTTTTGTGTGTGTTACTTAAAAATTATTTTTTAAAAAAATCATTAAAGGAAAAAAATATCTGGAATCATCTTGGCTCCTCTCGAGCATTATATCCAGCCCATTACCTGGAGCATCAGTTACTTACTATGCCAGTAAATCTTGACTGTCAGCTTGACTCCCGGAGAAGCGATGGGTATGAGGACGGTAACTTCATCAGCAGCTCAGCCCATTCAAGAGTGTGGAGCTGAATAGGGCATTAGGAGGTGGTTGTGGGAGATGGCCTTGGGAGCACATCTGGTCCCCAGCTGCTGCTTCCCAGGTCCTTCTCCTGCCCTCTGCTTCCCGGATGAGCAGACTGCCTCCACCAGGCCCCTCCATCTGCCACTTCTGCCTCGGAGCCAGCCAGCCATGGACTGAAAGCTCTAAAACCACAAGACAAAATATTCTCAAGTTGTGTATATAGGATATTTTGTTCCAGTGATGAGCCAGTGACTAATACATTTATTCAGACTAAATTAAAATAACAGGAATCTTAGGGCAGTCAAATGAAGAAACTGAGGTGTAAAAGAAAGCAGAACAGTAATAGAATTCTCTACAGAGCAGTATATGATGGGATAAAGAAAACCAGAGTCACAGGTATGTGAGCCCAAGAGCCCACATCAGGCTGATGTGAAGTCTCTTCTGAAGTCACATTCCACATTCCTGTACGATAACTATCTTGTCACAGTGGCCACTGCAAATATTTCAGTGTGTCTTAACGTCAGTGTTATTTGGAAGAACTAAGGCTATGTCCTCCTGGGATAGAAAGACTTCAGGCATGGGTGGAAGCATTTTACATAAAGTTAACCTAAAAACTTCCTGTTCCCTCTTCTAGAAACATTGTGGCACCCTGTGGGGAAGCCAGAAATGCAGTTGTGATATATTGACACTGTGTGTGTGTGTGTGTGTGTGTGTGTGTGTGTGTGTGTGTGTGTGTGTGTGTGTGTGTATGAGTTCTCTCAAAATATCAGGGGAAGAGGACCCTGATAATTTTCTAAGGGTGAGAAATAGTTAATAGATGCTTTAACCAGTTGAATTTGAATAAGAACAATGAAAAGGAAGTAAGAAGCCAGTGTCCTTCTATTTTAACTTAGCATACATAATTTCCTAGTATTCATATCCTCTGAAAAAAAGGTTCTTGTTTTGCTGTACTGAGTTCCTGGAAATCATATGCAGATACCCCTGAAGGAGATTGGTATACCTCAATATTTGGGGACTGCATTCTGTACACAAGGATTTAGCATCAAATGAAGAATATAATATACAAGGATAGCTGTGGCTCTGGTAAGTCTCCATTTTTCAAGATATCTATGATGGAATGACACATTCCACACTGGTCACTCTTTCATGGACAGAAACTGAGCCCTTTAACATCTAAAACAGCCTTTACTCTTGACTATATTTCTCCCAGTGCCAGATTTCAGGCTAGTGTGCTCAAGTCACAAATTTAGAGTAATAATATGATTACTTTAAATATGGTCCTCAGATATTTAACTCCCAAATAGGATGTCAAGATAAATTTCCCATAAAGGAAGTTGTTATGGACTAAAATAATATTCGCCATGAAGAGCTTGGACATTAGCAACTAGCAGACCTGAACAGGAACTTTTGTCATGAAGTTCACAGGCTTGATGACCTGAAGGAAGCTATTGAATCAATCTTTGTAGCTTTCCTTCTCAGTGGAGAAGAGATAATATCAAGCTTAGAAATTTAATATGGGAGTTCAACAGCTAACATTTTTAATGCCTGGCATTAGTTAGCATAATAGAACATTAAATGTCAGGGCGGGGGATTTTAGCTCAGTGGTTCTGGCACCTGTCTTGCAAGCACAAGGGCTGGGGCTCTGTCCTGGTTAACCACGTACAACAATGCGTGTGGAGACTTACGCCCAGCAGCAATCAGTACACACCATACCACACATACCACAGTGCCGGACGTGGTGGTTCACACCTGTAATTCCAGCTCTTGGCAGGCAGAAACAGGAGGATTGCAGTGAGTTTGAGTCTGAGCTCGGGGCCAGCCTGAACTACAAAGCGAGACGCTGTCTCAAAAAAAAAAAAAAAAAAAGAAATATCAATTGTTATTCCTTTCCCATTTCACAAAAATGCTTGTTTCTTCCATTTCTACACAGAATTCTTCATTTTTCATATGGTATGCCAAGTTGAGACTGAAGGCTCTAAACTCCATAAAATTCTGATTTTTAATAGTATATTCTCATATTCACTGTAGGCACAAAGTAAAAATAATCTAAATGTGTTAAGTAGGTAACATATTAATGTAAAAATGTGATCTGTGCCTAGGATGAAATACAATTCAGCTTTTACAAAGAAGGAAATTCTTCAGTGTGTGATGACATAGGTGAACCTTGGGGATATTATAGTAAATGAAATAAACCAGTCACAGCAAGACTAATTGTGCATGGGTCCACTTCAGCGATGTGTCTAAAGTAGTCAGATTCATAAGGATCAGAGTGCAGTGGTGGTTGTCAGGGTCCAGGCACAGGGAGGAACTGGGATTACAATACTATCAGTGGTCAGGGAGCATCAGTTGAAAAGATAAATAAGCTGTCTAGAGACCTGCTGTACAACCTTGGTCAGCAAAGCATACTGTATACTTAAATATTTGTTGGGAGATAGATCTTATGTGTTCTTAACACTATAAAATTTTTTAAAAAACAGTAATCACCCTTGATAACAATTTCCAGTGTCCTCTTTATTGATAATAGTAGTTGCCACAAATTGAGTGTTAATTTTCTAATACTGCATTTAGTGCTTGCTCTAATTTTTTCTTTCATACTTCTCAGTAACTCCTTGAAAGAAGGTACAATCCTGGGGCCAGGGATTTAGCTCAGTGGTTCCGGTGCCTGTCTTGCAAGCTCAAGGACCCGGGTTTGATCCCAGTAACCACACACAGCAATGCTGGGCATGGAGACTCACACCCACCAGCAATCAGTACCACATACTACAGTGCTGGGCATGATGGCTCATGCCTCTAATCCTGCACTTGGAAGGCAGAGGGAGGAGGATTGCTGTGAGTTCAAGGCTGAGCTCAGGAGTCAGCCTGAACTACAAAAGCAAGACCTTGTCTCAGATAAAGAAAGAAAGAAAGAAGATATAATCCTTTCTCCCACTTTAAAAGGCAGTAAGTAAAAGGATTAAATAACCAGCTCCTGGTCACTCAGTCTACCAGGGGCAAAGTCAGAATTCCAGACTAGACACTTCGACCTCAGTGCCATGCTTCATCCATACAATTCTGGGGCATGACCTTAGTACTTTTTAGCACTAGGCCTGGGTTTGCAGCTCGCTGTTGAGGTGTGTACTTAACATGTGCAAAGCCCTGGTTGAATCCCCAACAGTGCAAGCAAATGAATAATAACAACACTGAAGTACTGTGTTAACATGATCATCTGTTCTTGAGAAGAAACAATTCTTTAATAACTGAGTTGTCTCTTCTCCAAAAATAAGTCTAGATGAGGCATAGAAAATGAACCTGGGAGAGTACTTCTGTTTCTTATGCTTCTTTTTCTTTTTCCTTTTTCTACAATAAAACCAGAGCTTTAGAATGAATGGAGACTTTCATTTAGAGGAAAGTAAGCAGCTGGGAATAATTCATGGCACTTAATTGTTAAAATTACTTAAGACTGTCTCTCCCCAAAGGAAGATTCATTTAGTCTATGCAAGCCCATTGCAATCTCCAGTTTTAATTCTATGTCAAAGAAAAGAAAGGTACAGACTATGTATTCGATCAGCTCCATCCTTACTGTATTGCTTCCACTGCTTGAATAGTTTCTATATTTAATCTGTTTGTGTATTTTCTGCATGTTGCCATGGTAAAGTTTATTCCTTGATGGGAGAGACCTTAGTGCAGAGGAAGGGGCTTTTTAAAACATTAAACTCTACATTTTCATTTCCACATTTTATCTTGTTGTTACCGGGGCAACCCAAATAACTTCATTTTCTCTTCGAAGTTGATGCCCATAAAGGCCATTATACCTCATGCTGACTCATTTCTGTGCTTACTGTTTTTTTTTTTTTTTTTTTTTTTCTCTAGGGTAATTTCTACAGCTACTTTCTGACACGGTTGTTTTCTGCTTTTCTTTCAATAATCATCATAACTGGCACTCTGTCAGTATAGTAGTTGAATATTTGAGGCGGTTGCTAGTCCTCAATAATTGGAAAAGAGCTATCCACCCTCTCCCCAGGAACAATGCCAGGTAAAGAAATCAGAAAGAAAACGCTGAGTTTATGAAGCTTACTCAAGTACCTCTCATCCAAATCTATATGATCTTAAGCAGCAGTTTCAAGGAACATATCAAAAAGTCTATTCAAATTGATTCTATTTGTAAATTCACATTAAGATACTTGTTTACTTTTATTTTCATTTCTCTATCAGGGACACTCTTGTACTAGATTTTTTTACCCTGTTCTCTCTGGCAGGTATCTTGGCAGGAGTCAAATGGCTGGTTGGCATGATCTCTCCTGACTCTGGTGTGGCTCACATGTACTCTTTGAGTTTGAGTCAGTGTACAAAGAAAGAGGAGAGAAGGAAATGGATAATACATACATTTTTAAATCTCCTCTGTATAGATCTGTTCACTGATTCTACTATAACTTCTTACTTGTCCTTGTGTCCCAATGTTTGGCACTAAGTAAGTAAAAGGTATTGAAGAGAAAGGAAGAGAGGGAGGGAGGGAGGAAGGAAAGAAAGAGGACATGGGCATGTCAAAAGAAGGAAAGAAAGAAGAGCAAATTAAAATAACGATGTAGATAAATCTGAAGGGCATTGTATTAAGTGAAATAAGCCAGGCACTGAAAGACAGATGCGCATGTTTTCAATCATATGTGGATTCTAAAAACAATGATCTCATAGAAGCAGAGCGCAGAAGAATAGTCATTAGAAGCTGGGAAGAGGAGCTGGGGAGATTCTAGATAACTGGTACCAGTACAGTTAGAGAGGAAGAATTAGTTTTTGACTTTTGCAGCGCAGAAGAGTAACTATAGCAATTCTCTGCATATTTCAAAATAAGTAGTGTAAAAAGTTAAGAGTTTTTCAACACAGAGAAATGATAAATGTTTAAGTAGATGGAAATACTACCTACCTGATTTGATGATTACATATACAATATGTAACATACATAAGTATTATGCACCAACTAAAATACTGTAAAGACATTTTAAAAGCAGACCATAGGAGGCCTTCCTCAGACCAAAGAGTAGATTTCTGTTTGTGGCTCAGAAAGACAGTTTCTGGGAGCCTGGCGTACTGTGGGGCAAAAGTGGAGGAGAAAAGCAGTCTTTGGCCCTCAGCACTGTTACTTATATTCAGCCTCAGTATTGCTGAACTTCTCCTCCTTGGTGATGACCAATGCAGTGAGATACTAAAACAGTGTTCCTTCTTGTGATGAGAATGTTGTGAACTCTGTATCAAACCTGTTCTCCCAAACCAAAGCTTTGGGCATTTTTAAATTTTTACACCAATTAGGGGTGAGACACCATGTAAAGAATGATGGTAGTGGTCAGGGCTGGTAGACCGTTTACCTTATTTAACAGCCACATAAAGAGGAAACTCCTAAGCTCCACCTCTTTTACAGAAAGATCGTTATCATGGATTTTCACCAGTTTGGTCTATGAACATGTTATTTGTTGGCCTTCTGTCTGGGCATCTGGGCTGGACCTAGCCTATCTTGCTAGATAAAAATTATTAAAATTATTTTCTCCCAAATAAACAGATACAAGGTATTTATAATTAATTATCCAGGGCAACATGAAACATCTTAAGAGGCAGAAAAAGCCATTCACATTGCAGACCTTTGCCCAGCCAGAAATGACTTGAATCTAACCTTCAACTGTACTTAGCTTTTACCACCTTCACTTCATAGTCCTGTGCAGCCATCACTTCCTACACCCCAAGAGGCTCAGCTAACTTTTTTTTTTTTTTTT
>PVIR01038123.1:0-14700 GCA_004026965.1 Petromus typicus
TGTGGGTCTCCACACCCAGTATTGTTATGTGGTTACCGGGGAATCGAACCCGGGCCCTTGCGCTTGCAAGACAGGCGCCGGAACCACTGAGCTAACTCCCCGGCCCTTGCTTTTTCTTCTTACTGAATACATTTTGGGGATCTTTTCCTGTCATTTCCTGGGGATCTACCAGCTGTGGAATAACTTCTCATGTTACTTTGTTCACTCACCCCCCCACCAGAGACGATTTATGTCCTTTCCAGTTTTTGACTCTTGTAAATAGTACCGTAGCCAACAATTTTTCATGTGTGTCTTTGGGCAGATGTGCCTGGCTCGTTACAGGACATCTTCCTTAATGTAGATTACTGAGTCAGAGGCTTAACAAAATATGCAAACCCTTTCGGTTATTGCCAAATTAACTTTCAAAAATATTACAAACGTCTACTGTCTCCAACAATATATGAATGAGATTACTCTTTTTTTCCCACATCTCCAATTCTGGATATCACTCCTATCTTTACTGTTTGTCATTCATTTGGTTTAAAAATCATGATCTTGCAAGATTTGCATGAAGAAAGCATCAGTTTACTGAAAAAAAAAATAGAGGGCTTGGATATATGGGAAAGTTTTAAGCATAGCAATGAAATGGACGCCTGTGTACCGAGCACTCTGAGAAACACAACATCACTGCCAGACATTGGCACATGTCTGTAATACCAGACACTCGGGAGGTCAAGGCAAGAGGGTCACAAGTTCTAGACCAGCCTGGGCAGCTTACTGAGACCTGATGATCCTTTTGCCTCGGCCTCCTGAGTGCTGGGATTATAAATGTACATGTACCACCATGCCTGGCACCAATACTTTTCAAAGTGTCAGGGTCTCTGGGAGATCACAACCCTCTGGTGACAGTGACACTGAAGTAACCAGCGTCTTAAATTTTGTGTTTATCTCCTTGGTTTTCTGTTTGTTGTTACCAGGGATTGAAGCCAAGGCCACTGCACTGAGGTACATCCCGGCTTTTTGAAAAGACTGATTTATCTCTTGGTCAAGAGACAGGGTCTTGCTAAGTTGGACTCAAACTTTCAAAGCTACTGCCTCAGCCTCTCAGAATACTGAGAATGGGGGAGAAATTGGCTAATAAGCTTGGGTCGAGTAAAAGAGGAAAAATCAAAATAAAAGCACACCCTGGAGGACAGAGGGCCGACTGTCACATATCCCATTTTATGGTCCAAATCTCGAGGAAACCTTGAGAACTTCTCCATACGGGTCCTGAGAGGTGGCGTTGGGGCCTGCGCCTCCTGCTGACTTCAGGTTCAGACCATCCTGTTGAAAACAGGCTTGACTTAGCTGTTGAAAAGGGGCTTGACTTATCAGAAGTCCACGCACAGAGATTTGGGGACTGCTGTGCCCTGGGTCGGGGATCTGGTAACGAACAGGTCCCCAGCTTTGTTATTCTCTTACTACATGTTTGAATGATATGTTGCCTACTTTGGAATGTTCTGAATTTTGTGAGTGTACCATTTGTATTTTATGGGCTGTTTTCCTTTTGAACATAATTTGAGATTTATTCATATTGTTGTACATTGTTCATTTCGTTCACCACCAAATGGTAGTTCATTGTATTAATAACACCCTGATGTTAATGCACTCACTTATTTCTTTTTTTTTTTTGAGATAGGGTCTCACTTTGTAGTTCAGGCTGGCCGTGAGCAAACTGTAGCCCAAGCGAGCCTGGAACTCACAGCAACCTTCCTGCCTCTGCTTAATAAAATTCCCCTCATTATCCTTTTTTTAATGCAGCGTATGTACCTGGGTCCTCCTCATACCCTGTTTTTCGGTGCTAAGGGGTTGAACTAGGCCTTTAGCAAACGAAGCACATGTGTTACCAGTGAACTCCATTCCTAATCCTTTCTCTTTTTTTTTTTTTTAGGTTTTTTGAGACAGGGTTAGGGTTAGGTTTAGCTTTGTGGTTCAGGCTGGCCCTGAGCTCAGCCTCCAACTCACATCACAGCAATCCTCCTGCCTCTGCCTCCCAAGTGCTGGGATTACAGGCGTGAGCCACCACGCCCGGCACTGTGGTATGTGGTACTGGTTGCTGCTGGGTATGGGTCTCCACACCCAGTATTGTTATGTGGTTACCAGGGAATCGAACCAGGGCCCTTGCGCTTGCGAGACAGGCGCCGGAACCACTGAGCTAACTCCCCGGCCCCTCTTTTTTTTTTTTTTTTTTTTTTTGAGATAGGGTCTCATTACATAATCCAAACTGGACTTCAACTCCCAGCCATCTTCCTGTCTCAGCCTCTCAAGTTCTGGAAATTCTGGAAGACTTATTGCATTGACTTGTATTGTTTTCTGTCCATCTGTCCGTGTTTCTTTGGAGTGCTTCAAAGTTTTTTGTTTACTTACTGTTTAGAGAACTTTTAAAGCTGTGTCAGTGTAGCTCTGCTGGTGAGAAAGTCTCCACACTTTCCTCCTTCTGAGGGGGATGTCAGAGCTTAGTTCTCGGCCTGGTGGATTTTTTTCCCGGGTATTGGGTTCTTGGCTGGAAGCTCTTCTTTGAACTCCTGACATTTCTGATGAGAAATCTGCTCAGAAGACTGCTCACAGTCTTTCAAACTGTTTTTGTCTCTTATGGAAGACTTTCCTTCTCCCTCTGGCTGCTTTTAACATTTTAAAAATTTATCTTTAGTTAGCAACAGTTAATGACATATCATGACATGAATTTTGGATTTCATTCTATTTGGGGTTTGCTTGGCCTCTTGGCTCGTGTAGACTTCTAGCTTTTGCCAAGTGCGGGAAGGGAATTTCTCAGCCGTTGTTTCTTTGAGTAAATTTTCAACTCCTTTCCCTACTCCAGCTGGAATTGTGACCCCAGGAATGGGCAGGTGAATCTCTTAGAGGCCGACCCCGTGTGGCTGGCTGAGATCTTCCCGTTGGCTTCCTGCAGTGGGCTGGACTGTCCTGTGGGCTGGAAGCACTATAGATACAAGTATAGTTCCTCTCAGCAGCTCGAACCACTGGTGGGGAAAGGGGAGACAGTCACTTATATTGTCTTTTTAAATAAAATTCATGCAAAGCCTATAAAAGGGATGAATCTAGTTCGTTGCTTGAACTTGAATAATTACTGCTCAAATATACTATGTTTTTGGGTGTGGGGTTGAATTTAGGACCCTGGGCTTGCGAGGCAGGTGCAGTGCCACTAAATCCCCGGCCCTACTGCCCCAAGGTAAACATGCATTTACAACTGCGGTACCACAGATTAGCTGTATTGCAATCGTCAGTACCATTGTAATGTTTTCCCTAAGGAGCTGTACAGTGATGGCATCTGGCCTGCTAGGTCAGCGCCTCTGCATTATTGTAATCAAAGACAAGATCATGTTTCCTGGGTTTCACCCCGCTCAGGTGTCGTGCGTCCCACCCGAGGTTCGGCGGAGGGACCTCAGATCCAAGTCAGGGCCACTACTTCTTGAGACTCAGTGAGGGGCGTTGGCTGATGGCTTCTCTGTTCAAAGGTGCCTGCCCTGGCTTCTCACTGTCTGAGGTGGAAGAGGTATTGTCTGTTTTTGTGGCATTAAGGACTCCCAGGGACACTGCTACTGAGCTAATCTTCAGCCTTTTTCATTTTATTTGTAAACTGAGACAGAATTGCTAAGTTGCCCAGGTTGGCCCCCAAATTGTGATCCTCCTGCCTCAGCCTCCCGAGTAGCTGGGTTTACAGCTATGCGCTATGCCCAGCGAGATAGTGTTTAAGGAAAGTGTGTCCTGGGAAGAAGAACTGGCTGACACCTTGGCTATTTTGAAATCACTTCCTCTTCTTTCTTTTTGTAATGTTCTCTCACTCACTGCCTGGAAATCTCACTGGTGCTGAGGCTGACTGGTGCAGAGGTACCTGAAAGGGCAATGCCTCGGGGAGCACAGACCACTGAAGGCAGCGCCCTGCGAGGCTGTGGTACTGAGGGGGCTCATCCCACAGCGCGAGGGCAGCGTCCCGGAAGACCTGGCCTCAGGATACGTGCTCCTGTGGGACTTGGAGACGCCCTGGTGGATGTGGGAGGGAGGAGTTTCCAACGCAGAGGAACTGGTGGTGGCAGTGTGACTTGGGGAGCACAGGATGCATTGGATGGGGGCGGAAGAGAGGTGACAGCCTGAGGGCAGAGCCTCGTCTGGATGTGATGAGGGTCTGGCTTTCCGGGGAGGACTGAGCGACTTTGTAAAAACCAGCCAGTTGGCCAGGATGGAGACGTTTGGGTTCACTCCAAGAGGGGGGAGGGGGCAGTGTCCGAGCTAGGACAGCTTTGTGCCTTTCCAGGCCGTCTTCACCGCCTGTGTTGGGCGGTGAAAACCCATTTTAGGGTGAGAGCACGAAGCACTCCCGATCTGACCGCCCCAAGAGTTAGGTACAGGACCCAGCCCGGCTTTCTCCACTCCCCGGCCCCAGGCTGTCTTCTCTGGACATTGGGACAATTTGAAACTTCCCAGGGGCAGTGGCCTTAGTGGTGCCTGACCTCGAGGCAGGAGAGGACCAGAGGACCGCAGTGTTACTGTCATCCTTGGCTGGCCCGGGACATACCCTCCATTCCGTGCCTGGCCAGGCAGACTCTGCCCTGAGGCTGTCGCAGTGAGGGAGCAGGAGGGAGCCCAGCGGTTCCTCAGTCCGAACGCCCCTTTTCCAGCAGGAACCAGAAGTGGGCGTGCTGAGCTCCTGGCGCACCTGCATACAGAGCCAGAGCGCAGGTTGGGGCTGGACTCGGTGCGCCCCGCCTTGCTGACCCGCTGACCCCCTGGTGTCGTTTGCTTCAGAGAGGACATCCCAGTCCTGTAAATGCATCGACCACTTCCTGGCTGGCTTTCAGGCGCAGCATTTCTGCACTGGAGACAACTGGTCAGGGGCAGCCCTCCCCGGAGTGGGGGAGGCACACACAGCCCCGAGCGAGCGAGCCAGTCCCCTAGCTAGCTAATGCCACCTCCCCGACGTGCGCTTTCCCTGTCTGCGACTTGGTGACAGAGAACAAGGCCCGCTGCGCAGTGTCTCAGTGCGCACGGTGTCCCGAGGGTGAGGGGTTGCGTTGCTGTCGTTGTCATTATTAGGGCAGCGTGGACATTCTCAGGCTGACTCTCCAGCAAGAACTGACAGGAGAGGAACTTGAGCGCGTGGCCCAGAAGGTATTGAGGTTTCTGGTGGGGAGCTCTCCCCTTTCTTGCTGCTGTCCTCATCCCGGTGCTGCCCGGGCCGCCCCTGCTTCCACCAGCTTGGGGGTGTCCAGCTGAGCTCTCCACTGCATGCTTTGTGGGGTGCAGAGATTTCCCCACTAAACTAAAGCCAACCTGCAGTTTCTATTAACACCCCCCCCCAGGTGTCCTGACGTTGTGTGTTTTTGGTAGAGGTTCTCATATGAGTTTTTGGAGGAGAATCAGAGCTATCCTTAAAGCCTTTCAGGGTCGGGGCAGGAGCCTTGGCTGGCCGGGCTGGGTGTGAGCCGGCTCTCTGTCTCCCCAGGCCGGCAGGAAGACCTTCGCCATGGTGTCTGGCCGCTCAGCCAGCCGTTCTCTGGCCTCAGAGCTGGTGGAGTCTCACGATGGGCACGAGGAGATCATTAAGGTAAGCTTAGCTCACCCTCCCCTCTTTCTCCTGAGATGCAGCCGCCTGGCTTCGCCTGGGATGATCCCAACGCCGGAGCCCACAGTCGGCCGAAGTGACTGTGGTGCGGTCTGACCTGGGGAATGGTTGTGGCCATGACTCTTCTAGGTGCCTGTACATGTGCCTGGATTTTTGGCTGCTAGAGGTTGTAGATCCAGGTTGGAGGTACATTTATGGAATTTATTTTTGTGCGCGCGTGCATGCATGCGTGCGTGTGTGTGTGTGTCTGTGTGTGTATGTGGTGGTGGTTCAGATCTGTAATCCGAGCACTTGGGAGCTGAGGTAGGAGGGCCATAGGTTGAGGCCAGCCTGGACTACATCCTGAGACTGTCCCAAACCAGAGTATTAACAAATATATAAAAATCAAAATAACGCTTGTTACTTTTCTCATTTCTTTAGTATGTATATGTATATATGTGGTGCTAGGGATTGAACTCAGGGCCTTATACATGCTAAGCAAATACTTGACCACTGAGCTACATCCCAGCTGCAAGGTGCCTTTTTTTTGGTAAAGTGGTCCTTGGGAATTGAACCTATGGTCTTGGAACATTCTAGGCAAGTATATTCTGTCACTGAGCTGTATTCTCAGCCCTTGTTAAAAAATAGCATTTTGAAAAATAAAAAAATATAAAGTAGTTTTTTGACACATAATTCACAGGCCAGACAACTGACCCAGTTGAAGTATACAACTCAGTGGTTCTTAGTATATTCAACCACTTTTAATTCTAGAACATTTCATTATTTTGTACAATAAATATATATTAATTGGGTAGGGTGGCCTATGCCTGTAAACCTAGCCTTTTGGAGGCTGAGGCAGGAGGATTGCTGTAAGTTCGAGGACAACCTGAACTACATAGTGAAATCCTCTCTCCAAAAACCATCAAAACAAAACAAAACAAAACATAAAAGCCATGTGTGGGTCAAGGATTTAGCTCAGTGGTTCTGGTGCCTGCCTTGCAAGCACAAGGTCCCAGGTTCAGTCCCTGGTGACCACATTCAACAATGCCCACCAGCAATTGGTACCATATACCACAGTGCCAGGCATGATGGCTTACACCTGTGGTCCCAGTACATGGGTGGCAGAGGCAAGAGAATTGCTGAGCTGGAGGCTAAGTTCAGAACCAGCCTGAACTACAGAGCAAGACCTGTGTTTTTTTTGTTGTTGTTGTTTTTTAAAGGGGGGGTACCAAGGATTTAGCTCAGTGGTTCTGGCGCCTGTCTTGGAAGCACGAGGACCTGGGTTCGATCCCCGGTAACCACATACAGTACTAGCAGTGGAGACTCAAGTCCAGCAGCAATCAGTACCACATACCACAGTGCCCAGCGTGGTGGCTCACGCCTGTAATCCCAGCACTAGGGAGGCAGAGGCAGGAGGATTGCTGTGATGTGAGTTTGAGGCTGAGCTCAGCGCTAGCCTGAACTACAAAGCGAGACTCTGTCTCAAACAAAACAAAACAAACAAACAAAAGCCACACATGATGGTACATACCCGTAACTCCAGTATTTGGGAGGCTGAGGCAGGAGAATCATCCGGTATTCAAAGTAGCCAGAACTACTTAGAGAAACCTTACCTCAATCAATAAATCATCAAGCAAAACTAGAAAAGTACTTTGTTGTGCATACCATGCTTGAATCAACTGAGAAGTTATTTCTGTATTACTCATTATAAAGCACAGGTACAAGTTAGAAATATATTCAGCAAAATATTGGACGTGGTTGCAGAAAAATGGAAGCAGACAAAATGGATGACTGTCAATTATGTTTAGTCTTTAACAGAATGTTATCCATCCATTAAAATGCCAGAGATCTGCATTTGTACCATTAAAGTGTCTGAAGGAAGATGATAGAATATAATGTTACAATTTCATTAAAAAATATGTAAATCTAGGAAAATGTCTGGAAGATTACCCAACACATTGTTCATAGTGGTTATACCAACAGAGCTCTGGGGTAACTCTTTTCTTCAAAGGGGGTGCTGTCACTTCACATAAGAAAAAGAAATTTAAAAGGGCAATCGGATTGGAAAAAAAGAAGTAAAACCATCTGTGTTTGCAGGTGGGATAGTCATGTATGTCGGTGTCCTGAGATCCTCTCAGAACAAGCGGAGCTCCTGGGATGAATAAGCAGGCTCAGCAGCACTGAGGAATACTTTCCATGTGTACAAATTAGTTGTCTTTCCTTTTTAAAAATCAGTTGTATGTCTGTGCTAGCAATTAACAACCCAGAAATGAAATTAAGAAAATAATTCCCCTTCAATGTCAAGAAAACAACTCTCAGAAGTAAATTTAACTAAAGAAGTTAAGTCTTGTGTGCCAGTTACTTTTCTCGTTGCTGAGAGGAAGTGCCCGATACCCAGAGTCAGAGGGGGAGGTTTATTTAGTGTGCAGAGGTTTCTGTCGGTGGCCCGGCAGAGGGCATCGCACAGGAGAAGCAGATCGTGGCGGCCAGAAGACAGCGAAGCAACCAGGGCACATTCACAGCATCTTTCTGCCCCTTTTTATCTTATCCAGACTACAGGGATCAGGGCGGAGCCAAACCAATCTGGACTGGTTCAGTACTCTCGCCCCGAACCCCAGCATCATGCACTCTAGATCCAGCCACCTCTGAAGAAGTCACCTAGGATGCCCTGAGACTTTGGGGGGACATCTGGATACAAACTGTAACAACTTGGATTGTAAAAACTACACAGTGTTGAAAGAAATCAAAGACGACCTGAAAAAAATAGTGAACATCCTCTTTTCATGAATTGGGAGACTGTACTGTTAGTGGCATACACCAATTGGCCTGCAATTTCAGAACAATTCTTATCAAAGTCCAAGCTGCTTTCTTTGTACAAACTGATAGACTAATCCAAAAATTCATACAGAAATATGAGGAACCTTGAGTAGCCAAAAAAAACTGAAAAAGAATAGGGCTGCAGCACTCATATTTGACAATTTCAATATCAATTTCATAAGTATGGTCACCAAGACAGTGATCTGGGTATGGTAGCATAAACCTGTAATCCTGGCGCTCTAGCAGGTTGAGGCAAGAGGATGGCAAGTTCAGTCCCAGCAAGGTCAATTTAACAACTTAGCGAGGTCTTATCCTAAAACAAAAAATAAATAAAATGGGCTAAGGGTGTAGGTCAGTGCAGTAGCAGTAGCCTTAGATTCAAGCTCCTGAAACATACAGACACGCATACACATACACACACACACACACACACACACACGCGCGCGCACAGGACAGTGTTTGCATAAGGACAGACAATGTAGATCAACAGAATAAAATTAAGACTTCAATAATAATAGCATAATAGTGCTCAACTTATTATTATTTTCATATGGGGTGGGGGTCAAACTCACAAACTTTTGAGCTTTCAAGGCAGATACAGTGTCCTTGACCTATATCCCCACCCCCTCAACTGATTTTTGATAAAAGTACCTAGACAGTTTTTTTTTTTTTTTTTTTTTTTGAGACAAGGTCTCACTTTGTAGTTCAGGCTGGTCTTGAACTCAGCCTCCCACTCAGCAATCCTCCTGCCTCTGCCACCCGAGTGCGGGGATTACAGGCGTGAGCCACCACGCCCGGCACTGTGGTATGCAGTAGATTGCTGGTTGGCGTGAGTCACCACACTAGGCATTGTTGTATGTGGTTACCGGGAATCAAATGTAGGACCTTGTGCTTGCAAGGCAGGTGCCGGAACGACTGAGATAAATCCCTGGCCCACTAAAACCGTTCTTGAGGGAAATAATCTTTTCAACAAATTGTGCTGAGTACTCATGTTTCAAAAAATGAAGTCAGACCTCATCCTTGTAGTATATAGAAAAATTAACCCCAAACTGATCATAGAGCTCAAGTGTGACTCAGAAAGAAAATGTAAGCCGTAGTCTTTGCAGCTTTGGTTGGGCAAAGCCTTCCAAGAAATGACCCCTGGAAATGGAGTGAGCAGTACTAAAAACAGGTGAACAGAACTCAAACCGTAAAACCGTAAACCAGGCGCGGAGGCGCACACCCGCACTCCCGGCCCTCGGGGAGGCTGAAGCGGGAAAATCAACTTTCAGCACTCACTGGGCAGTTTATTCACCACGCTGGGAAACACTGTGTCAAAATAAAAACATTAAAAAAGGAGTAAGGACATAGCTGAGAGCCTGGTTCAACCTCAAGTACCTAAAGAAAGGAGCGACGAAGTCAGAAGTCAGACATAAAAGATTACATGCATATGTATACATAGTTTATGCCAACAGTCATCTATTATTTAGCTAATGTTGTACATTAGGGTAAATTTCCCTAGTAGTAGATGTAACAAGTCCAAGACAGACGCATTGCACTGTGTATTATTTTAGCTCTTCTGGTCTGAATCGCCAAATTGCTAACTAGCTGATTGGTGGTGACAGTACTTCCCGTCCCCCAGTATGTGAGGCTGCGTGTTGGGTGAATGTCTTTCTGTTGCAGTCGCTTAACTAGTGTTTTCTATATTTCAGGTGTACTTGACGGGAAGGTCGGGAGACAAGATGACCCACGAGAAGAATATCAGCCAGCTCAAGAGTGAGGTCCAGTACATCCAGGAGGTGAGCACCTGTCCCTGCACTTCCCTGAGCATTGCATTCGGGCTTCCTTCTTTGCTAGGGTCTTTTCCCTTTGTTGTTGTGTATCAGTGAAGGCCGCGTGCCCTGTCCTGTGTCCGATCATTCTGACCCTTTGAGTCCAACCCCTTAGTCGGTGAGCGCTCACAGAGTCCCCGCTGTCCAGCACTCCACCCTGCACCTCATTCTGTGCTGTGAGCCACTCTCCAGCCTTGCCCAGCCCCTCCCTGGTTACATTTCCCACAGACGTGCCCTTTGTGCTGGGCATCTCCCCAGCCAGAATGTCAGAACTGTCAGGGCCGGAGGTTCATTTATTTTGCGGCCTGTGTAGGAGCCGCTGGGCTGTGGCCTCGCTCGATTTTGTAGCCAGTCCTTAGAAGAGCAGTGTGGGCGTGGGGCGAGGGTGCGGGAGGGGCTCCCTTCCCTGCCCTGCGGCTCAGGGTGTGTCCTCTCCTAGGCCAGGAGCTGCCTTCAGAAGCTCCGGGAAGATATGAGCAGCAAGCTCGACAGGGACCCAGAAGACTCTGTCCGTGGGCAGGAGCTCCAGGTAACAGGGAATGGTGTGGAGCCCAGCCCCTGCGGGAAGAGGTTGTGGGGCGCTGTCTGCTCCAGAGCCCGTCACCTGGCCGGGCCCCAGCGGGTGCACTCTTGCATTCCCGTGTGAGTGCACCTCCTCTGGAACATTGCTTAAAATCGAGTTTATGTGCATTGTGTCTTTAGAGGTTGGCAGAACTTTATTTTCCTTCATTTTGTTGAGTCTGGGTCTTGCTGTATATTCCAGGCTGACCTTGAACTCACAGCAGTCCTTCTGCCTCAGCCTCCTGCATTGCTGTGTAATCAGCAAACTTTCTGTCTGTAAGGATTTTGTGATCAGTGCCTAGCACTCTAGTCAGAAAACCGCCCATAAATCCAAACTTCTCACAAGCTGATCTTGCTAAATTTAGATAACACCTTTGGAAATGGCAGCCTGAGTCCTCACCTGATGTTCATTCGGCATATAGTTGTCTTTGCTCTGAGTTGAGAAAAATTTCTGAACTGAGGTTCACCACTTCGTCCCTGTTGCCTTGTGCCTGGCCCAGGGTGTGGGGCACACGAGGCGTCAGTAAACATGAGAAGCAGCAGACTGGATCAATCTTGACTGAGCTGGATCTTCTACGATCCAGCTTTTTAGCTTTTCCAGAATGCCAGGCTGATGCCTCACCACAGAAAAAAGAAAGAAAGAAAGACATGCAGACACACACGAAGGGCCCAGGATGTAACTCCGTGGCACTGCACCTGTCTTGCAAGTGCAAGGTCCCGAGTTCAATCCCCGGTACCACAAAAACAAACCAACCAACCACCCAACCATCCAACTGACATCACTGGATGCCGGGCTGAATGTCCTGGGGCGAGTGGAGCTAGCTGTGGTCCTTCGCTGCCACCCTTTGGTGTGCTGAGCTGTGTCTGCTTCCTCTCATCCTGGTTTGGGAGGCTGGTCTCTCTCTAGGGGCCCCGTCCGCATTCTTAGAAGGGAGCTGCGGCCTGTGGTGAGCAGAGTGTGCACTGGGCTTCCGGGGTGGCCTTTCTTTCCCTGATCTTTTCTCTGGCCGGGAGCAGGATGTGGGCGTCTGTTCTCTGGCTTCGGGTGCCCGAGACCAGCCAGCCGGGTGAGCCCCTTGCGCTGAGCAGCACTCGTAATGAGTGATCAGCTGCGAGCTGGAAATACAGCCCAGGCCGCTTCCCTTAGATTTGTGCTTTGCCAAACCTTGCCAGGACCCCAGGGGAAGGGAAGCACTGGCACATGGCTGCTGTGTCCCTGGGAGGAGCGGGCCTCTTACAGCAGTGTCCAGGCTGCTGTAAGCTGTAGCCGACTCTCTGCACAGGCTGGAGAGTTAGATACCTTCCAAAGGCAGTGCCCACGCCCGCTGGCGCTCCTTTCCTCAGAGCACTAGAATCTCCCTTCCTCTTCTTTTCTTCCTGCTTCTCTTCTTTCTCCTCTTCCCTTCTGTCCTTCCTCCCTCCTTTCTCTCCCTCTCTACATTCCTTCCCTCCCTTCTTTACTCTCTCTCCCTCCTGCTCCTAATCTCCTTCTCTCCTTCCTACTTTCTTCCCTCCTTTCTCCTCCCTCTGTCTTTTATTCTAAAAATAGAAGGCCTGAGTATAATGTTTTATCTTGGTTTCCTGGTGAAATAGTTTTCACCGCAGTTTTGTTTTTCTTTGAACAGGTGGTGCTGGAACAGCCAAATGGCTTTAGTGAGAGGCCCGTGACCCTGTACAGCAGGACACCTGAGGTAGGTAAGAGGACGCACTGGTGGCTGCTGTCTCCCAGGGCAGGAGCTCCTCCTCCCCAAACCCTTCTTTGCTTCTCCTGCTCATTCTAACTATGAGGGTAATACTTGCTGTAAAAATTCAACAAGAGAGAAAGAAAAAGTGGAGACGCCCCTTTCCCAAATCCCTGCTTGGCAGATGGAAGTGAATAGATCCTGTTAGAGCTGTGGCTCAGCCTCAGCTGCCTGTCGCGATGCCCTTAGGGGCCTTAAAGAGATGCTGCCGCTGGGTCCCTCCCCAGAGATGGTTGCTGTTTGGAGACGTGGCCTGGACGTCAGAACTTTTAAATGCTCTGCAGAGTAGAGCTCGGTGTCGCATGACTCAGTCCCAGCACTCTTGCAGGCTGAGACAAGAGAACTATAGTTGAAGCCCAGTTTGGGTAACTTAGTAACTTAGAAAAACTCTATCTCAAAATTAAAAGGGCTGAGAGTATAAAGTAGTGCAGAGGCCCAGAGTTTAAGCCCCAGGACTGGAAAAACAGAAAAGCTCTTCCAGTGATTGTAATGTTTAGCCCAAATTCACAACCAATAGTCTATTTTCAATGCACAGATACCTCTGTGTAAATATATATGTATTAAACATATACAGGCATAAACTTAAGTACTTTTCACAAATACAAGATCACGATAAATACATCATTCCTTGCTTTTCTTTTTTTTGGTTTTTTGAGGCAGGGTTTCGCTTTGTAATTCAGGCTGGCCCTGAGCTCAGCCTCAAACTCACATCACAGCAATCCTCCTGCCTCTGCCTCCCAAGTGCTGGGATTACAGGTGTGAGCCACCACGCCCGGCACTGTGGTATGTGGTACTGATTGGTACTGGGTGTAAGTCTCCATGCCCAGTATTGTTATGTGGTTACTGGGGATCGAACCAGGGCCCTTGCGCTTGCAAGACAGGCGCAGGAACCATTGAGCTATATCCCCCCCCCCTCCGGCTATAGTATTTAAAAATTGTTTATTGTGGGCTAGGGATTTAGCTCAGTGGTTCCAGCGTCTGCCTTGAAAGCCCAAGGGCCCAGGTTCAGTCCCCAATAACCATATACCACAGTGCGGGGCATTGAGACTCATACCCACCAGCAATCAGTACCACATACCACAGTGCTGGGCGTGGTGGCTTGTGCCTGTAATCCTAGCACTTGGGAGGCAGAGGCAGGAGGATTGCTGTGATGCGTTTGAGGTTGAGCTCAGGGCCAGCCTGAACTACAAAGCGAGACTCTGTCTCAAAGAAAAGGAAAAGAAAAGAAATTTTTTTCTAGGAGGCTTTATACATTTTCGCCTGCCCAGCCTTTTGGGCAAGAATATCGGGAAATTGACAAGATAACTTAGTAGATTTCTAGATTTTTAAATGTGATTCTAATCACTGGCCTAGGCATGTAGTGTGGATTTTTCTTTCCTCTGAATTAGCACATGTAGCAAATATGTTGGCAACAAAAATTTATAATCTTGGTGATAGCTGTTCAACTTCTTTCTCCTCAAAGCCCTACGGGATATTATCTTACTTCTGAGGCAGCCTGGGAGGAAAGCAGGTGTAGTAAAAGTCTTCTTCCTGCCCCACAGTTAAGGAAACGAAGGCCCACAGGACCCAGTACTAAGGCAGAGACTAGGAAGCTATGCCCGCCTCCCTTGTTCCAGTGCCATGCTCAGGGGGGAGTGTTGCTGCTTTCTACCAGTGAGATAGGGAGCAATTTTCTGTCAGGCAGAGGAGGGGCGGAGGCCCTGCAGTCAGCTCCGCCCTCCCTGCGGCTGGGCGCATCCAGGAGACACTGAGCAGTGACCTCGCTTACACCGGCTTACACCCTCTCCGTGGCTGTTGTCCCAAACCCGCCCATCTCTAAGCAACCCTGAGTATGCCCGTCTCTTTGCCAGGTGCTGAGGATGATAAAAGATGGGCCTTTGGGCTACTTCCATGATGGGAGTGGCACAGCCCAGGTCGTAGGGGCGTGGTCAAAGGAGAACTTGGCTCCCACCTGTGACAGCTCCAGTCTGCTGGGTGGGGTAGAATGTACCTCATACTCGTGGGTATCTGTACTGAGAAATCAGCCCATTGAAAAATGATGAATGTGTCCTTTAAACAAACGGGGTGACATAAGGCTTGCCGAGTGAAGGAAGAATACCTGCTGAAGAACAGCTCTGTCTCCCTGGTGTGGTCTCTCTCCTGGTGAGGGCCGGGTCACAGATGACCTGTAGTAGTATGTGGCACCCTGTGGCGG
>PVIR01038124.1:0-14870 GCA_004026965.1 Petromus typicus
GCTCAACTCACGAAGTCTACATACATTCTGTAACCGTTGAAAACAAAAACTGAAACCAAGCTTTTTGGAAAAGGGACACTCACTCTGTATTCTTGTTTCAAAAGTAACCTGCAAAACAAATCATCAACTCAGCCAGTTACCTGTATTCAGAAGAGAAACATGTCCAGGGACCAGTACCCAGGCCAGCGAAGGTGACCACAGAATAAAAAGCAACAGGCCCTCCTCTGAAGCGAGCCTGCTGCCCTAATTACATTTAGCTTAAACCAGCATAAAAAATATCTCGCATTCCTTGAGCCTAAACCACGCGGTGGTGAGCAGTGAGCGGAGGCGGCTGCTTGGAAGTGCAGTTAGTCGACTCTGGGCTATTTTAAATCCAGAACAGGGTTAGTGCAACGCAGACCACCAGAGGGGGATACAAAGAGCGAAGTCAGCAGGCCAAGCTCTCCTTGTAAACAAAACGGAACCAACTGTGAAAATTAATACCAAGGTGTTTTAATGATTTAATATGCAACTCCACGTTTAATAATTCATCAAATTGCAGGTGGTACAAGTTACATTTACAACGCTGGAAGGTGAGGCTGAAGCAACCGGGAAGATGACGAAGATGTCAAGAGGCAGCAGCTCCAAGGGGTTTGGAAAATTGCAATGATCACTGGGCCAAGGTGATGAAAACTGTTCCAACGTTTAAGGTCCAGACACACTCGGCCATGCACCTAAGGCCGGACCCATCTTCAGAGCTGTGCTGTCCTTGAACTTGGTCTTGAACTTGGCATCAGGGCCACAGTCTCTCACAGGAACACACCCGCCCCCCACCTTTCCATTTCCCTGCACATTCCTCATTCCTAGTTTTGTCTACGCAAGAAGGAATCTAGGGGTGAGACCTGGGTGGGTTATTTAAATCTGACAACTTGGGGGACAGAGGGGAGGGATGTTGAGGGAAGTTTCTGGGAAAGCATCCAGGGAGCGGGCCTGATCCAGGTCCTTAGCAGGCACCAGGCAGGTGACAGGAGCACAGGCCACCTCCATAAAGCCCAGTGCCAGGTTCCTGCTGGGACTGACCCGACCCTCCGCCTCTGTCACTCATCACTGGGTCTGGCATCTGGTTTTGCAATGGAACTGTACTTGCAAGTGTGACTACGTGTATAGCACTGGATGAGAGCAAAACAGCCGGGAACTTGAGCACCAATGTGAGCCCTGCTCCAGGAAAACCAACCACTCAATTCCAACGTGGGCCTAGGAGTAGAGAGAAAGAAAAGGGCAGTCTGCATCAATGAAACAAGCTGCGAGTCTAGAACAGAAACAAAACGAGAGGTTGGAGACTGAACTAAAATTATTACTCAGATTAGAAAGTAAGTAACATAAATCTGAGGATTTAGCTCAGTGGTTCTGGTGCCTATCTTGCAAGCACAGGGCCGGTGTTCGATCCCAGGTAACCACATACAACAAAGGCGGGAGTAGTGAGTCACACCCACCAGCAGTCAGAACCGCACACCACAGTGCCGGGCATGGTGACTCACGCCTGTAATCCCAGCACTCGGGAGGCAGAGGCAGAAGGATTGCTGTGAGTTCGATGCTGAGCTCAGGGCCAGCCTGAGCTATAAATGTGGAACCCTGTCTCAAAAAAAAAAAAGAAATACAGAATGAGTGTCCCTGTCCAAAAACTGAAAATCCGAGCTGCTCAAATCTAACGCTTAATTCAGCACTGCCAAGACAGGGTGCAATGCTCAAACAAGTCTGAATTTCGGAGAGTTTGGGATTTTCAGTTCAGGAGGCTCAATGGTACAGAACATGGAAATATTCCAAACTGAAACCCTCTGAAGCGGGAAAGTCCAGGTCCCAAGCACTCCGGAAAAGGGGTATTCAACCCCCAGGAGGCTCAGAGAACAACCACGTCTTCTCAGAGCAGCAGTACCAGCCCGCTGCCTTCGGGAGTATTCACCGCCTCACCCCACACCCGAGTCTTCTCTCCTGTCTATCACATCCTGCGGTCTAGACTGGCAATTTCCATTCCAGAATTTGAAACACCCCAGATGTCTCCAATTATTTCCAAATTATGTTGTGAAACTTTCAAAACAAATTAATGTAATATGTGTATTTTATAAAGAAATCTGCCCCAGAGGTGTCGGGGAGCCTGAAACCCTGGAGATGGTGCATTTCCCAGGAGGAGACAACTCCAACAGCTCAGAGGCCAAAGAGCCACAAAGGTGACAGAAAAACCAGCGAGGACCCAGAGGAAGCCGGAGCCAGGGAGACAGACGCTGAATGCCATCCCTCCTCTGACTCTGGGGACTTCCTGCCTTGGACAGTGCAATGCTTACTGATGAGGACCATAAAGAATCTCTGAAAATAGAGCCCTAAAACTAATATTCACTCAAATGCAGGCAAAAGCAAGCACACTGCCCCCATGGTCACCCACTTTCCATAGGAAGGGCCAAAGGTCAATACTCCAGAGCCATTCAGATACAGTGAACTGCTGGTACTGAAGTTTAAATGCACTATTTACATTTGCTCCTGGAAGTCTTTCCCTGGACAAAAATAAATCTGAAAACTAGCAGTTTCTTTCGGGAAGAATAAAGCAGGGATGTTTTTGGTTCTGACCACAAATTCTACTGTAGAGTTAAGACAAAAAGTTTTCTGGCATGATTGAATTTTCGAAAAGTGCGGAACTGGAACCTTGGAAACTGCTCTACTGGATCAAGCACTTCAGGAAAAAGACGGGGAAACTGAGTCACGGGCAGTGAGGAGCCTGCCTAACACCAGAAGCGCTGAGGAGCCGCAGAAGCAGGCCCTGGGTTTCCGTAATCCCATGGCAGGTCTTTCCAGCAGACCCCAGACAGGGAAGGCGCAGAGGGAGAGAAGTTAAAATTCCAGCGTACTTGGTCTGCAAAAGCCTCACACTCTGCACATCCTGCAGCCAACAGCTACACCTGTTCAGACACACTCGGTTCACACACCAGTGTGGGCTGCACACAGCCTGCTTGCTCCACACCTGCCTCGATTCCCAGAGTTGTGACACTTCTGCCACATTTAACCAGAGGCCAGATCCCAGTTCTGAGTGTGCTGAGGTTCCCTGGTTAAATGAGGCAGGGGGCATCGACACGCTGATGGGAGATGCACGATCCAACGATCACTTCCAAACTCCGTGTGTACCTCCCCTCCTAACACACACATGTGCATACACGCCCATGAGTGCTCATGCCCGTACGTGCGTACCCACCCACACACACACATGCGCGCTCACCCACCCACACACACACACACGCGCGCACACACACACACACACACACTCCCAGGGCTGCCTTGGGAGTCTTCCCACCTCTGCAGTCTGAGAAGATTTATACATCTGTCGACAAGGCACAGCCACACGAGACCTGACACTCCCACAGTTAACCAAGCCAAGCACCTGCTAATACAAACTTCTCCTTTTCATTTGGGGAGCAAGCTGTAGGAAGACCTCTTCTTATATGTCAACGTGCTTCCTTTTTATGAGCCAGTCAAAGGCAAACCTGAAAACGATGGAATTCCAGGCTGCCCAATACTAGGCAAGAGAATAGCAAGAAACATCCTGTCCTAAGACTATAAAATATGTAATGAAATTCAGTAATTCTGAGTGGCATTGGTCACATCCTGAATTCCATAAATACAATGACGATTATTTCATTCACATAAAAATTATAAAAGCTGGGCCGGGGAGTTAGCTCAGTGGTTCCGGCGCCTGTCTCGCAAGCGCAAGGGCCCGGGTTCAATTCCCCGGTAACCACATAACAATACTGGGTGTGGAGACTCACACCCAGCAGCAACCAGTACCACATACCACAGTGCCGGGCGTGGTGGCTCACGCCTGTAATCCCAGCACTCGGGAGGCAGAGGCAGGAGGATTGTGATGCGAGTTGGAGGCTAAGCTCAGGGCCAGCCTGAACCACAAAGCGAGACCCTGTCTCCAAAAAAAAAAAAAAAAAAAACCACTGAGATCTGTAACACTGGGATTTTCATAAAAATTATAAAAGCTGATACCAAGTACATGCTGTGTTTTTGCTTTTTAAACTGTTTTACTGTAATGTAAGGATAGTGATGGGGAAGAAATAGCGGGGAAAATATGGGGCAAGAAGAACACAGGATGAAAACAAGTATGTTTAACAGAAACGAAGAAAGAAAATGATTATTGGCCATGGTTTTCTTCTACATAATAGATGAATAACAATACAACTGGTTGTAAAAATGTTGGCCTTAAAAATACCATCATTAGCAATTGCCAAATTGTAAGCAACAATGAAACTAAGAAGCAGAACGCTGTCAAATGTGGCACTGACAGGACCCAAGGCCCTACAAATTGATAGCCTTCCCTTCCAAGGCCAATCTGGCCTCACGTAACATGATCCACCAGCAAGTCCTGCCCTCGGCCCCCAAGGGCCTGCTTCAGAAACTATCCCCCAGAAAATTCCCGCCAAGGAAAATAAACGTCATTTGTTCAACACTCTCTATAGTGATGTTATTTACAACTATTAAAATTAGAAATAATCCCACTAGCAAACTTCCAAAGGACAGTTAATCCCACTGCAGGATAATATAAAATAGAATTATTGATGGCATTCTTTGCTCCCTGCCCGAATACATCCCACCTGGAATAGCCAGCTTGTCTGCGCTGGAAGCCAATGCCAGACTTCCACAGCTTGAAGGAGAGAGGCTGACGCTGGCTCACAGTATCATAGGTTCAGGCCCCACCAGCTGGCCCAAGGCAGGAACATCATGGCATCAGACGAAAGTTGCTCAATCCCTCACAGCCAGGAAGCAGGGAAGACGGGAGACGCAGAGATGCAACCACCAAAGGACTCCAGCGACCCCAGCCCCACCCAGCCAACAGATGCTTAGCTATGGACAGCAGCGGGCAAACCCATGGATGAGCACAGTGCCCCATGATCCAACAGCCTCTGAAGAGGTAAGACGCTGGGGGGACATTTTAGGGCAAAACCTCAACACTCTCTGACTTGCCTAGGAATTCTGGGGTCTACAGAGGTTTGCAACTCAGTGACTTCTGTTCTAGTCACGTATGTGATACGTGTGGCCAGTGAGATGTGAACACAAGTGCAGCCTTCAATGCAAAGACATATTCGACTACACTGCTGTCCTCAGCCGTGAAAACACCCTGGCCGGGACACAGGCTGCCCTGTAGCCAGGATCCCCAAATAGAGGCAAGAGTCCAGTCCAGCCACCAAGAGCCAGAGGTGGGCCACTGCATTCACGGGAGATGGAAGTCAACATCACAAGCTGCTGAGATATTGGGACCCATTGTCACCACAACAAAAATTCATAGTGCAATAGTGTGAAGACAGTATTTTATCACCAAAATACGACAAGCTATAGAGTAAGTGATATAAGAAAATAAGTATTTGAAAAACGCTTGTGGAAATAAGCAAGTCAACATGCACTGGAAATTAACAGAGAATGATGTGACCATCTCTAACATTTTGTCAATGAAGTAGATGTGCTCATGTACAGTTACATAGCTAATTATCTTATAATCCCAAGGGAAATGTTACATTCTGTAAGCACATTTTCCAACAATTCTGTACATAACCTTACCCATAAAAGGAAATATTTCAACAAATCTCTCTTCCTCAAACTACGGAAGAATTGGCGCCAAGGATTTAGCTCAGTGGTTCTGGCGCCTGTCTTGCAAGCGCAAGGACCTGAGTTTGATCCCCGGTTAACCACATACAATACTGGGCGGCGGCGGGGAAACTCACACCCAGCAGCAATCAGCACCACATACCACAGTGCCCGGCGTGGTGGCTCACGCCTGTAATCCCAGCACTCAGGAGGCAGAGGCAGGAGGATTGCTGTGATGTGAGTTGGAGGCTGAGCTCAGGGCCAGCCTGAACCACAAAGCGAGACCCTGTCGCAACAAAAACAAAACAAAACAAAAACTACGGAAGAATTAGTGAACATTTATGCCAGAATGAACCTAGTACACAGTTATTACTCAGCCCTGGCGTATGATTTAAAATCCAAAAGAAATAAATAGAGAGAAAAAAAGGAACGAAAAAAGAAGGAAAGAAAAAGAGGTGGCAGAGGAAAGGAGAATTATAAAAACTGACCAAAGCAAGGGTTAGAAGCAACTGTTTGCTGTGATAACGCACTTCTACAGCATCACACCTTGTCTGAACAGCAAGTTCTGAAAGAACCTCAGCTGTCTGGGAACAAAATGTGCTGGCCTTCCATTTATTTGTGTGACCCACGTGTGAAATTCCATTGCATTTATATATCAAAGAATCACAAAAATCTGGATCATCATAATATGTATTCTAGAAGTCAACAAGTATAATAACAAAAGTACTAATGTATATAATTTTCATTATCATCTTCTACGAGGCAGCAAGAAATGTAAAATACCTATACTATCTGGGTATGGTGACTCACACTGTAAGCCAGGACTCAGGAGGCAGAGGCAGGAAGATTGCCATGAGTTTGAGGCTCGTCCTGGCCACACAGTGAGTTCAGGGTCAGCCTGAACTACAAAGTGAGACCCTGTCTCAAAAACTTAAAAAAAAAAAAAAAATGCATGTATGTCCAATGATGAAGAAATAGGGCTGGAGATTTGGCTTAAGTGGTACCATGCCTACCTTGGAAAGCCCAAGGGCCTGAGTTCGATCCCCAGTACCACCAAAAACAGTAATAATAATAATAATAACAGAGATTTATAGTATATCAATTGCATGTATACGTAATAAAAGATTAGTAAAGAGTAAGTTCAGAAAGCTGGCACACATGATGAAGCATATAAACCACAACTGAAAAGGTACAAAAATGAGCCACAAAGGTTCAAAACACAATTCTAACAGGAGCTCAAAAGTGATCTGTGGGGGCCAGGGATTTAGCTCAGTGGTTCCGGTGCCTGTCTTACAAGCGCAAGGACCCGGGTTCGATCCCCGGTTACCACATACCACAGTGCCGGGCGTGGTGGCTCACGCCTGTCATCCCAGCACTCGGGAGGCAGAGGCAGGAGGATTGCTGTGATGTGAGTTTGAGGCTGAGCTCAGGGCCAGCCTGAACCACAAAGTGAGACCCTGTCTCAAACCCCCCCCCGCCAAAAAAAGTGATCTGTGGTTAGATTTTCACCCATGTTTTTAAAGTATTGCTACCCTAAAGGAGAAGAGGTCTAAAGCTTGTATTTTCAAAGTCTGTACTTGCTATGAAACACAGCGCTGCCTCTCAGTTACAGAGGAATCCTAGGACACTTCAAGATTCTCAAAGGAATTTCTGTTAAATAGTTTCCTAATTAACAAACAGGGGAGTAAATGGAATATGCAAATATAATCTTACCATTCCTTGGTAAAGTGAGGTTATTCCGGGAACATTAATTTCTGTACTAGCTACTAGCTTTGACAATTCAAAGGCGAACTCTTTTAATTTTCTTTTTTTCCAATATTGAGGACTAAACACCTAGCACCTTATGAACATTAGGCCAGTCTTCTACCTCTAAACTGTATCCACCTCTAGCTGTTTTTCTTAAGTTTTAAGACTAGGTCTCACTAAGCTGTCCAGGCCGACTTTAACTTTGAGACCCTTCTGCCTCAGCCTCCCAAGTTCTGGACCACAGGTGCGCGCCATCCAGAAGATGGCGTCTTTCAGTGCCAAGGAGAGGAACGGATGTCCTCGATGGACAGTGAGCAAAGGGCTGCCCTGGCTCAGTCCCGCTGAGGCTTTCCCCCCGCCCTGAGAGGCAGGGCGCAGCCTGGTTTTCTAGAGGACTGTTCCTGGCCTGCTGGTATTTTCACACCAAGGGATCATGGAGTAAACAGCTCTTCATCTCCTGAGACTGAAATCTTATCAGCTGCTCAGGCTTCCTGAGCTAGTTCTCTCACCTCTCAGACAGGTCAAGGGCAGCTCCTACTCCCAAGAGTGACACAAAAGTCAAGGCAGCCATTCCTGGGGGAGGAGCTCAGAGGTCGAGCCCATGCCTGGCACATATGGAGACCTGGGCGCTATCCCTCTTAAAGTACGAGACTAAATACTTGCACGTGGCAGGTACTAAGTAAAAACCAACGTCAGCGAGCCAGAGTTTCTCTCTGTCTCAGGGTCCAGCTGGCTGGCTCCGGGCCAGTTTCTGCTCTAACCACGCCTCCTTCGGTCCTGCCCAATATCACTCACTGCAGAATGAGGCTCCCCA
Organism: Petromus typicus; assembly: GCA_004026965.1. Classification (NCBI taxonomy): domain Eukaryota; kingdom Metazoa; phylum Chordata; class Mammalia; order Rodentia; family Petromuridae; genus Petromus; species Petromus typicus. The sequence goes on from PVIR01038124.1 coordinate 8,168, forward strand.
GAATGGTTTCATAACCAGCTAACAGCGATGTCTGCACAAACATAAGAGCCACAAATGTGAGCCAGGGACACACCTTTTAGTTTTCCAGTGATCACATACAAAAAGCAAATCAAGAAAAGGAAACGCTGGATGTGGTAGTACATGCTGTAATGCTAGGCCTCAGGAGGCTGAGGCAGGAGAATGCCAGCAGAGTTCAAGGCCAGTCTGGCTTGCATAGTGAAACTCTGCCTCGAGAAAAGGAAAAAAAAAAAAAAAGAACACAGGGCTGGGCTGGGTATATAGCTTAGTGGTTCGAACATCTGCCTCAAAAGCACAAGATCCTGATTTCAAGTCCTGGCACAAAAAAAAGTCTAACTTTGATATAACATTTAACTCAATAGACCCAGAATATCAACATGTCCATATGCAACCAGTAAAAAGTCATGCCATTTTATACTTTTCTTTGCTTACTCAGCCTTCAGGTCACTAGTATTTGATAAGGACGTCTTAACTCATCATCTCTGAAGAGCTGAATGGCCACTAAGGGCTTGTGTGTGTGTGTGTGTGTGTGTGACAGAGTCTTGCTTTGTAGTTCAGGCTGGCCCTGAGCTCACTATGTAGCGCAGGTGAACCTCAAACTCACAGCAACCCTCCTGCCTCTGCCTCTCAAGTGCTGGGATTACAGATGTAAGCCACCACACCCTGAACTGTGGTATGTGGTACTGATTGCTGGTGGGTGTGAGTCTCCACGCCCGGCATTGTCCTATATGGTTACTGGGGATTGAAGCTGGGCCCTAGCGCTCGCAAGATAGGCACCAGAACCACTGGGCTAAATCCCCGGCCAAGGGTTAAGTTATTAATCACTGATTCTTTTAGATCCCAACCACCAGAGACCCATCCCCTCCTTCAGAAACAATAAGCTGTGGGCCAGGGGTTTAGCTCAGTGGTTCCGGTGCCTGCCTTGTAAGCACAACAGGCTAGGTTCGATCCTCAGTAATCACACACCACAGTGCCAGGCGTGGTGGCTCACGCCTGTCATCCCAGCACTCGGGAGGCAGAGGCAGGAGGATTGCTGTGATGTGAGTTTGAGGCTGAGCTCAGGGCCAGCCTGAACCACAAAGCGAGACCCTGTCTCAAAAAAGAAAAAATAAAAAATGGCTGGAGTATAGATAGTGGTAGAATACTCAGTTAGCACATAGAAGGCACCAAGTTTGATCCTCACTACTACAAAAGGAAAAAAAGAAAGTTCAGTTATATTTTAATGAGCATAGTGAAGTCTCATTTAAGACAACGATCATGATTCTCTGTTCCAGGTACTTTTTGGCCAAGGTTTCCCTGCACATCCTGCAGTAACAGCGTCCCCTGAGGAGCCAAGCGTTCAATACACTGTCTTCTAAAAAGGTCCTTCGTCACATGGTGCCTTGGAATACTTCCGGTTCCTGTAGGGCTTGCAGAGTCTGCCCTATGATCACACACACAGGGCTCCGGGCCCTGCCCCCACCAATGTCTGAGGAAAACTAAGATGGCAAACCTAGAAGCACAGCAGGGAGCCGCTGCCTCTCCGCCCACGAACCCATCAGGATCCTCCAAAGGAGACGGCTGCTCCTAGAAAAGGAAGGAGGAGAAGGTGAAGGGACAGAGAGGAGGCGCACAGGAGGAGGAAGTGTGCTGGACAACCCAACCAAATTCCACCTCACACTCGCCGGCAGGACACAAAACACCACACACAGAAAATCCATCTCATTTTGAAAACAAGCAGACAGCTGCTCGCCAAGGCACGGCGCGAACCATCGTTTCCTACCTTTATTTTTAGACGTCTCTTAAGTAAAGCAGTAATTTTCTAAAGAATATAATTAAGATCAGTGGGTGTCACTGCACTATTTGGGTCACTGCCCCATAAAGGATGCCAGGGCAGGCTGTTCCACACCCTATTCCACAGCTTGGGATAAAGACAAGTTTATATAATCTTTTAAAAACGTATTAATTTAAAAAGCACAATAAAACAGTAATGTGGGTTCAAGCAACTAAGATTTAAACACACAGAGTTTAACAGTGGACCCCATTTATAAATGGTCACCAGGAGTCTCATACCCCATCCTCTGAAGCACCACTTATGAGGTGTTCCATGAGACAGGTAAACCCAGGTGCCCCCAGCAGAGGGAGACCCCGCCTCCTAAGGTCCCGCGGGCTCGTGCTGGGACCCCGACTCTGGGGACGGCCATCGCCTCACCTCCGCCTAACCCTGCACAGTCCTCACGTGGGGAGTTGGACCAGCATGGGGGACACGCCTGCCACAAAAAGGAGCCCTGTGGCCTCTCCTCCAGACCACGTCACCTCTCACAGTGCTGGGGAGAAAGACTCCCACACAGGCCAGAACTACAGACAAAGAGACGCATCCACTGCTCGGTGCTCAGAAATGGGGGAAGCAGGAAACGGGGCTGAAAATAGTCGGGGTTTACGTCCAGAAGCCCATGTGGGGGTCAAGTCCCTCAGCAGGCCCAATACAAAACCCGCCGGCCACTCCTTCCACTTGTTTTGAAGTATTTTTAGACGCACCTTTTAAAAATTACTTTAGTTATAAGCATTTATTTCACAGCTACGACTCATCAACTGCCCAGACATTTATTGAACATCTACTCTGCTTTGGGGACCAATAACCTCAGGACTAGTAAACCACAAACACACCCTCAAAGACCTCCCAGCCCGGGAGATCTGCACATTCACAGTGAGTCCAAGGAAGCGCTGGCACAGCGGACCCCAAAATAGCTGTAGGGTCACGGGACAGTTCACACAAACTCGACAAGGGCACCCTCGCCTCGAGCAACCCCACCACCGGCGGGTCCCCAGTCCCACACTCCCAGCAGCCTCCTCCTAGGGACCAGCATCCGGCACTTGCGGGGCGGCCAGCTAGGGTTACAGGAGCTCGGGAAAGGCAATAGACTCCAGGTCAAGCTCATTGACCTGCCTCAGGATGCAACTCTTGACCTGGGTCTGATTTAGCCCCATAACGAACTAAGCTAAATCACCCACGTATCAGGTTTACACAGAAGGCTGACCTAAGAATGGCTACGGTGCATTTCTTCTAATAGCAAAGACCAAGAAGTAAAATCAAACAAAGGCTTGATGGGAGAAGAAAAGTCAAGGATCACAGAACCAACAGGGGAAAAAAGAAAAAAAAAAGGAAATGAAAATAATGTTGATACACCACGTACAATCCCACTCAGACCCACAACCAGCCTACCCCGTGAAAACTCCTTAATCATAGCACCTTTTATCTCGGAACTACTCCACATTCTCGGGCCACAAGCGTTGCATCACATCCTTTAATTCAGAATTATAAATAATCCCAGGACTATTTGTTTTCATAATCCTTGTGTATGCAATATATGGCAACAGCTCCGCTGGCCTGAGCAAAATAACCCTGCTCTGCTGTCCCACGGCAAAGCTCCTGGACAGACTTGAGGTTGGCTGCCTTTCTCAGCAGACCTCTCCAGGGGTAGGGTGCCCTGCGCCTGAAATCTCACACAGGAGACATTTAACAATTTTTGCTGCGATCACACATAAACTACACCCCTCCCGGGAGCCTCTTTCCTTTGTTCTAACTTTCCCTCCAGCCGAGAGCTGATAGGAAGATCAAGGAGTTAATGTTTTTCAAATATCTCAGACTTCTCTGGGATGAAAGGGAATATTAAAGTCCCAGAGACCTGTGGCTGGCGCAACACTGAAGTGTTGCAGTTGACTCTACTCGGGCTTCAAAGAGGGAAATCAAGGCTGCAAAGCAACTCCTTTATGAAGGCTGCTAGCTTTGCACCCTGGCTAAAGGCAGGCAGTTATCCTAAGATTCTTTAATTAACTGGATTTCAACATTAGAAATGCAAAGAGCCTCGCATAATACACTGGACCCTTGTTACAGGAAGAAGCACAGCACACAGGCAAAGGAGTCTTTCTCTGCCCTTTTCTGAAAAGAACGTCCCTCCCCGAACTATCCCCAGGGCGGTCCGGTGGTTCTCGGTCCCTCCACTGGGAGGGGCGGGCTGCGTGGAAGCTGCCAGCCAACATGTTTGCTTTGAGCCAATAGACTAAAAAAAAAGGCAAAGACAAAGCTTTATGTGTATGTTGGCACACATGTGAATTCAGGCTGCTGGGTAACAAAGAACACATTCAGGGCCACATACAACTCCCCGAACATATAAATAGCGATCGTTGGCCTGGTCTGTCTGAGGCAGTTATATAGCATTACACTGAGTTCTCCATAAATATCCCAGCAAGCCAGGAGGAGGAAACAGAGAAGCCTGTGAGTTTGTGCGACGTCACACAGCTAAAAGGCGGCCGAGCCGGACTTCAAAATCTCCACCGTCTTCCCCTCAGCACCAGTCAGCAGGGAAAGCCAGGCTCTGTCCCAATTCCGACCTTCTTCACTCAGAAGGCACCAGGAAGAGTAAACTCAATCAATGTAAACCCAGAAAAAGAGATCGAAGTTTATTCTAGACTTTAACACCCCCAACTCCAGCTCTAGTCTTTGTTTTCCCTTGCTCTTTCACGGGCGAATTAAGCATTTATTCTTATCTCCTTCCCCTGCCTTATCAAGACCCACTCAGAATGAATTTTTTTTTTTTTTTTTTAGGTTTTTTTTGAGACAGGGTCTCGCTTTGTGGTTCAGGCTGGCCCTGAGCTCAGCCTCAAACTCACATCACAATCTTCCTGCCTCTGCCTCCCCAGTGCTGGGATGACAGGCGTGAGCCACCACGCCCGGCACTGTGGTATGTATGTGGTACTGATTGCTGCTGGGCGTGAGTCTCCACACCCAGTATTGTTATGTGGTTACCGGGGAATCGAACCCGGGCCCTTGCGCTTGCAAGACAGGCGCCGGAACCACTGAACTAACTCCCCGGCCCTCAGAATGAATTTTAAAAACATTCAGCACTTGGTAACTCAGTGCTGAAGTTCAAATGCAAGAATTTGATCAAATTCATCTTTAATAAAGGACAAGAAAGGGCACCGAGGGGGCGAAAACCAGCAATCAAAGGGTTGATATTTATTTTTCTGGAGCAAACTTTACCTACTAATAAGAAGGCACCACAAAAATCTTGATTTTTGGTTATCCATTCTAGGCGCAAAGGTTCGTAAAACTTCTGACTTTCTCTCAAATTCTCCAGAGCTGTCCCGTACTAGGTCTCCTGTCCTTTCTATCAGGGCTTTGGGCCCCACACACCAACCCTACAGCAGTGATCATAAGGACGCCCTTCAGCCAACAGACCCGGCAGGGGCTGGGGCTGGCGGGAAGGGGCTCCCCCTGGGCCGACCGGCCACTCTTCAGGGTTTGGTCAAGGTCTCCTTGTGGTGTGAGGGGGCTCTCTGTGGGACTGGGGTACAGCCCCAGGTCACATGAAGCCAGGGTGCTCTCCCCACACCTCTGCTGGCCCGAGGAGACCACAGGCTGGCCGCCTGCCACCTCTCAGCCACTCGGACTAATACTACAGCGCCACTCCAGCCCCTCAAGTGGGACCTGACAGAGCCGAACCTTGTACAAAACGCCACTGCTGCGACACGAGGAACTTCTGCAGGCACCGTTGGTTTTCTTAGTTTTAGAGGAAGGAGTTCGTGCAAGGCCACGTTTCCCCATTCAGAGCAGGCCAAGGGACATAGCGCATCACGCTCGGCCAGGACAGCTGACATTTCTTCAGCCGGAGCTGTTCACCCCACCAGCAAGTGACAGGGTATCCGTTAACACAAGGGACTGAGGCGTGGCCATCATACGCCGCAGTCAAGCGGCTCCTGAAGAGGACTCACGGCAATGTAGTGACCGCGGGCCTAGGTCAGTTAATGCCAATTAAAATGTGGACAGTCACTCAGCGCATGCTGGTGACAGGAGCTGGGTCCAAGGAGACCGGGAGCTGCTCCGGGACCTGGGCGTGGGTTCATGCCTCCAGTTTACATCTTGCTGTCTCCAGTGGAGGGGAAACCGATGCCGGTGCCAGTGCCCCTGACCCTGGCGACTAGGAAGGACTTTTCTCTCCTTTCTGGCTTCTCTTTGCATGTGTCAGTTCCCCTACCCGGAAGGAAATCCCTAATCACTCCCAAGGCAGGCACCCTGCCTCAGTATCCACCTTTCCCCAGACTCTCCCAGACCCCTTCTTCCAGGCCATGACCTTTCCGAGGCCATGACCTTGTTCTAGCAGAACGGAAGCGCCACACACGGTTTGTTGAATGAATGCGTGAACTAATAAGCAGTGAACGCATCGGTGGAAAAGGGCCGCCTGCAGCCTGCGGACTCCCACCTCCGGTGCGCGCCCGCAACTGCCTGCGACGGCCTCAGTCGGCCTCGAAAGGCTGAAGCTGAAACCCTGCAATCTTGTTAAACTGTAGGCGCTGAGGGGGTGGCGGGTTAGGGGTACCAGGGACTGAAAGACTTGTGAGATCCGGCAAAGTGAGGACAGCGCTTCACCGGTGCTCTCTGCAGAGGAAGAGGGAAAACAACTTGCGAGAGTTCAGGACCTAGACCCGCGGGACGGGGCTGTTCACTCACAGAGCTCCGAAGTCTGAGGCGGAGACCGGCTCTGAGACCAAGCGCCGCGCGCTTCCCCGGAACGCGCCGCCCACCCCCGGAGAAGTCGGGGCGCAGGAGCGGCGCGCGGGGCCGGGCCCGGTGGGGGGCGCCAGGACGCCCCTCAGCCAACTCGGTCCCCGGAGTGGAGCGGATTCCACCCGCCGGCCTGAGCGCCGG
>PVIR01038125.1:0-14897 GCA_004026965.1 Petromus typicus
TGTGTTTTAGATTTAATTGTATTTATTTGACTTTGCCAGGATGATGAGTTAATTACCTCTTTCAAGACAGGGTGTGTGTGTGTTTTTTAAACTGTACTCACTTTACTACCCTTAGGTTAGTTTTTTGTTTTCCTCACTGAACAAAATCTGTATGCCTGTTAGCTTAGCTCATGAATCAGGTATTCAGTTGCTACATACCTTTACAAAATGCTGAGTATATCACATCTTTAGCCCAGACCTGGTTGTTGATTTTACAAACCTGTCCTGAGCACTAAAGAATATCATATATATTGTATAGGACATATGTGGCACTTTTGGGGAGAGAGGCATGGGGTCAGACAGCAAAATTCATGCCTTTGTGGCCTTTAAAAATTTCACATTCATGCAGAGGCAATTAAAAATACAAACCAGTTCTATATTACAATTTGAGTCATGTTAGAAATTACTTTGGTCTTTTTAAATTTGGAATGCTATTTGATAATTGCCAGCTGGGTATGTGGTTGGAAGGTTAAAGGCCAGTTATATAAATGAGCATATAAACGTGAAAGCCAAACATTTAATTGATATTTAAAGCCATGACAATAGAAGGAAACTCAACAAATGAATTTACAGCAGAAGGGACAGACGCGAGAAAGAAAGACAGAGAGAGAAAGAGAAATCAGCTAAAACAAATGAAGAAGCTGTGGCCAAAAAGTTTGCAGGAAAAGCACATTCCTAGCCCAAGCAGGTCTTTGACTCGGCATGATCGTGGTGTCAGTGTGACACCCGTCCTGCCCAAATGTGACACATTTGCCTGACTTTCCATCAGCGTGGCTAGCATTTTTCTCAGGATTGGGCTTCGGTTCTGCAGTGCCTCCCTCCCCAGTCCTCCTTTACTCCTTTCAAAAGTGCCAGGCCTGCCTCAAGTTCTTACACTGTGATCTTCCTCCCTGTGGCTTTCCCTAGTTCTTCTCAAAGGTGTTGTTCCTGAAAGCACCTGTGTCTCTGTCCCTAACAAAATGTGTTTTTCAGCCCAGAAAAATTCTGAGCCTTGTTTCCCTTATAGTTCAAGAGTTTGTCCAGGGAGTTACTTTCTAGTCATTGACTTTACTCTTAGACTAATAACACAGTCTTTATTAATCATCACCCCTTTCTAGCATCATTTCTGTATTAGTTATCCATTTCTCTTGCCCTTTCCAATAAATCTTTACATATGACACCTTCTTTCTGGGTGAATCTATACTAAAATGAATATTATGGACAGAACAATGATCAATATTTGCAAAGTATTCCCAGCAGTAGCAGGACTATTATTGTTTGTGAGGTTTCAGGGAAGCAAAAATTCCTATATATAAGCGACTAAACAGGCAGATGGAAAATATTGATGACCACAAATTCACGACTACCTGTGCTCACTCAGGCATTGTCCAAGATCCTCATGCTTCCATTCCCAAGAGCCAATTGCAGGGACAGATGGCAGAGTATTCTGGGGTTTGTTTACAGGCAGAGAGCGCTCAGTTAATGGGAAGATGTCTGACAAGTGAGCCAAATGTTGGAGTGCACATCTGGATGGAAGCTTTGGACAGCTGGGCATAGATCAAGAGGCCCATTACTGCTGTCAAAGTGTTGAAGATTGTTACAACCTTCTCACAAGGCATCCCTCAACCCCCTGCTTCTGCAACTTTTGGCTTTTGCATTAGATCTTATCTTCCTACTGGTCTACACCTATCCTTCATTAATATTTCCAAACTATTGTTAGGCTAAATTAAGACTTAAAATTTTTGACTCCTTCCTCTGGCACCATTGACAATTGTGTACAGTCCTGGGGTCTAGTCAGCCCTGAAGGATACATTCTCTAGCGATAACTTTCTCTCCCTACCTGGCTCCCTCTCAGGCTTCTTGCTAAACTACAAAGCAATATCAAAACTCAAGGAACCCAAGCAGAAGCTAAATCTTCTCATGTGTCCAGAATTCCACTGCTAAGAAGCTATCTAAAAGAAAGGTAAGCAAGGAAATATTATTCATAAAATAAGAAAAGTTAATCTGATTACCTCACAGTATGGTGTAGTTGTAGCTGAATAATGGTGAAACTACATAATTAAAATACTATATAGTAAGTGAAACTCATGAAGGAACATTTATGATATATTACTGAGTGAAAGAAAATTACAATGTACAAGTAGAATTCCAAGGAAGTATTTTAAAGTATATTATATAGAGATATATGAATATGTTTCAGCATTTATATATCTATGTGAAGAGAAAAAGGACAAGGATATTGTCCATGGTTATTTCTAAGTTGAAACATTACTAATCACTACTTTTGCATATTTTTCTAAAGTTTACAATTTTTTGCCAATAAGTATGATTTTCTCTACCCACACCAGGAAGCATGGATAAATATTAATTTAGAAGAACAGAATAATTCTCAGTGTGTCTTTCAATTGATAGCACTTGAATCAAGATGCAGTGGAGTGAGATGGGGGCTGGGTATCGGGGCTACCCTGGCACAGACGACAGGAAGTGTTTTTGTTCGTTCATTCCCTCCCGTATCTTGATGTCTGCAGCGTCTGAGGGAAGCCGTGGTTACTCTGCGCAGCAATAAGAGAAATAACAGCAGATGTAGGGGACTGTGAGGTACCTTCCAGGTTGTAAGAAAAAACAAAGGTGCTAAAGGGAACTTGCATTAACTCCTGACCTCACAGCAAAAGGACATCAGAGAAAGCTTTGGGGAGCTCCCCTGCCGTTTTTGTCAGAACAGAGGAGATTCTTTCCTTTCAAAGGAAAACCAAAGGCTTTGTGCTTTTATTCCACCAACAAATAGGAAATTCCAGGGATTGATCGCTCTGCTCATACATAGCAGCGGGTTGCTGGGGTGGGGTTGGGGGTGGGGGGCTTGAGCTGTTCATTTAACCTCCCAGTGCTTCCCACTACGGCATTTGGAAAAAGTATGACAATTATCCTGCCTTGGCTCTCAGGGAGGTTATGTAGAAAGGTGGGGGAAAAAAACCACAATTGTATAAAGGAGACTCCTTGAAGCCTGGTCAATATTTCAGAACAAGTGAGGAAAGGCTCTCTGTGGATCTGGACCACCGAGGTGGAGTCTCTGCTCACAGAGGGACACGAGAGAGCTTTAGTCCCTGCATCGTTTAAGATTCTTGATCAGGAATAACAAAAACTGATTTGGGTTCCTTTAAGATAAGCAGGATTTGGTGGGACGTTCTCTGTATAGAAAAGGAAGGAAGTGGCAGAGTGCGAAGTGTCGGAGGAGCAGAGGCTGTGTGAAGTCTGGATGTCAGGGGACAACCGCCTCGCAGCCAGAACAGAAACGAGGAGAGGCCGGTACCACGACTGCTCACACACGCACCGCCGCTGCTGCAATAAATCACAGCTAACGTTCCTCTTACCCTGGGTCACCCGCTCCAGTGACAACGCTTCCGGTGACAGAGCATAGATCATATGGCTGTTGGATGATTTTATGAAGACGGGAAAAGGGAGAACCTTGCTGCTTTGAATCCACAGTGCAAGTTGGTTCTGCGAAATTACCCTCTGACAGGCTCCTTCGTGGTGCGGGGAAGGGAATTCCCTTCATCCGAACGCATCTCTTTCTCACATCAACATCCACTAAAGGCCAGAGAAATCGCCCAGGCCTCCCCGCCATCAATTTAGGGCAAAGAAGAAATATTGTGACGAAAACCAAAGTTGTGCTAGGGGCCGGTTCACTGAACGCTGACCTCAACCAGTATTTCTGATCTTATTTCATTACCGCCCTATAAAGCCAGACAAGTTGCAAGTGTATTTCCTGAAGGTATCACTCTCCCTGCTGTTTTATTTAAAAGCTATCTCTACCTGGAATATACCATGTCTCTTTTTCTGTATAGCAAAATTCTGTCTATTCCTTAGTGTCCCAATGCAAAAGTACCAACTCCTTTTGAAAAAATGCAAATCAAAATGTACAAGTACAAATTCTCAACGTTACATAACTAAGGATTGAACTATTCTAGTGTCTTTTTAGCCCTTTACTTCCTCCCCGGTCTCACACCCCACGGGGACGGGAGAAGAGAAATAAGGCTAGAGAGAAACGAGAGCTGTGTGAAAGACGAGTTGGTGCCATGGATGCCAGGTTAATAAATTGCACCCTGCCACGCATCCATCAGTCACTTGGAAAATTGCCTTGAATTAAAATTATTTGTTTCTGTGCATTTTCTTCCCAGCTGAATGTTTGGATTGTCAAGGGCATGGATCAGCTAATTCATCTCCTTTTCCCTCCCAGGAGTTAGCCTGGTACCTGATACACAGCAACCACTCAATATTTATATAATGAATTAATAAGGACATTAATTAGTTAATTAATTAACAAGACTCAGCAGGCCTTCAGGAGCCATGGCTGTGCTCTCCAACAGTTATTCAAGGAAGCAAGTTAATGATTTTCTAGCCCTTGATCCGTGTGAGTTTTATTTCTTCAATATCTCTGGGTAGATATCATTAATAAGCTCTCCTAATAAATGAGATCAGTCTGTAAGAAAGACTTACTACTAGGATCTCCGATCCTGTTTGGATCTTTTTCTGAAAGGAGTCCATGTGACTTCTTTTTAAATGAGCTTTAATTCCCTCGCCTATTGTAGTAGCTTTTACAAGTGCTAGAATGAATGGCTAGAGAGGGGTTCACATGGGCAAAGACAGAGGGGCTATCAAAGCAGGGAGCTTAGTGACAGCCAGCCTCGCACCAAGGGCAGTTACAGCCAGCCCTCCCCCCATGTCACCCTGGAAAGCTGCTGTGAGAGTGATCTCAGCTATTACTTGGATGCAGCACAGTCTGCGCTCCAGTTTATGGACTCACTTAACCCTGAGCAATCGTAACATTCTTTCCCATTCTTATGTGTCCCTCCCTCACCCATGTACTTCCATGGTTCCAAGCTACATGCAGTAATTTGGTGCCAACTATCACAATATTGTTAAGGAAACACATACGTGGACCCCAAAATAACATATAGCATCTGCCATCAGTGTTCAGGCTTTTAATAGAACAATGATAATAATTTCACATTTCTTTAGGTTCTCCCAGATACCAGTCAATTCCACCCCCCAAATCATTCTGTGAACAAACCATCCTTGTTGTTCTCACTTTACACACAAGAGCATCAGGACCAGAGAGGCTAAGAAACTTGACCAAAGTAGAAAAACAACAGGCTGAGGTTTGAGTGCGGGAGTTTTCCGGTCCTGTGCACTGGGCCACCACATAAACTGCTTCCCCGGGCACATTAGTTTGGAAAGGAATGAACTAAACAACATTCTGTTACAAGTGGACTTCGAAGCTTTCTGACATTCTGCTTTGCATTCCAGTTTGGTCAGGGCTGTTTTCACAACTCATTTTGTTGCAGAACATTGGTGCCACTCTGGGAAATACAGCCCAGTTTAGTTTCCACCTTGACTTTAAACTCTGCAAAGTGATTTGATATTTCTGAAGAAAAGACTGGGAGTCTCAACACTCATCACACGAATAAGAACAATTGCCTGCACTTCACCTTGAATCGTACTGGATGGCAAGTTGTGATTCTGATTTTTGAAATGAAGGAACTGAGGCTTGGAGAGGCTTCCCCTACTAACCCAAGTGGTAGAGTCAGAATTAAATTACAAGCAGACTGACATTAGAAGGGACGTGTTGAACCACTGCATCAGAGCGCTGCTAAGAGGTGTGAACCTAAGAGTCTCTGAGCAGCACACTACCATAGCAACAGCACATGCTGTCAGCACAGAGCCTGGCTGTGCCCTAGAGCTGGACTCACTTATTGTGACCCACCTTAGACTGCCCATTTACAAAGGGAGGGAGCAATATTTCCCTTTTACAAAATGATGACAGTAACATTCAGAGGTTAATACAAAAATTGAAGTACATAAGGTTTGTAGGTGATGTAACACAATGACTGGCTCCCAGAAAATGTTTAATAATCATAATCTAATCATCCCCTTAATCCCAAAGACAGTGTTGAGCATTTCTAGGAGTATTTTCTTTTTCAAGATATGATTAGGTTTGCTGTAAAATTTATTTCATTGCACAGATGAAAAATAGGACAAGTAAGGCAACATGGCTTCACAAACACGTTGTTCATTTGTCTATTTCGTCCTGAAGGAGACACGCCGCAACACCCCAGCTCCACACATTCTCTCATTTCATATCTGAGCCCTTCCTCATGATTTTGTCAATCATTATCTCATCACCCCATGAGAACTCTATTCGAAACCTCTCTTAGAGAAGCAGCTCTCTTCGTACACATGCCGCCACACTCCTGATCATTGCTGGCTTCTCCTGCCTACAGTTTACTTAATTATATTACTAGTAGGGTTTCAGTAACCTGAGAACCGCCCAGCATTTCTCCAGATGGTTCAACCACAAAGTGTCCAAATGCACTACAAATGTACTGCAGTGTATTTGGCCACGCCCAGTCTGTGTCTTTATGTATTTGAGTAAACATGCAATGTTCTTTCTCATTCTACTCATTTGATATATTTTCTTCCAATAATATAATGTACAAAATATCTCTAAGCATACAAAACTGTGCCTTTGAAAATAGTTGTTCTACATGATGTGACCTAAAAATACCACAAATGTTTACACTTTATTACAGAAAAAGATACATTGCAATTAATCCCACTCAATGATTCTCCCCTCTGCCTCAAACATGCTTATCCTACTGTGTTTACCACTTTCACAAGCAGTGCTGGATTTCCTCTTTGCTGAACTTCTTTAGTTATGCTGTTGTAGCTGCCTCAATGCCTTGAATCTATTCAAAACATTAGCCTTGAGTAACTATTTTGACTTCAGAGAAGAGTGAGAAGGTATATGGTGCCATATCCATAAATAAAGTGGATAAGGACACGGTGTAATATTCTTATGAGCCTCTCTTCTTACTGGATGTACGAGGCATCAGCAGCAGTCACTGGAGTTTTGATCAAGTCTCTTAAAGAAATCTAGGGAAGACTTCCCCAACTACTTTAGAAGGTGGTAAGAATGATGGGGTGAGTGTGTTTGAGATGAAGGTGGAAGGATGACGATGCTTCTTTAATCACAATAATTTTTTAAACATTCACTCTACACTGTGATCACACTTCATACATATTATCCACTTAACTCTGCATTTCTTATATATCTGTTTAGTCTCATATGTTTCCTCTTCTGCTACAGTAGTTTTCCACTCTGATCCACAGATCCACCAAATAATCGGCAAAGAGAATGAAATGGAAAAAGTTTACTTCCCATCAGGAATAAGCCATCATTCATGCTAAAGCCACCATGAGTTCCCATCCTGCTTTCATACAAATAAGGAAAATTCACTTTCTCCAGAAATCTACATCTTCATTAACAAAGCACATCAATTTCTTCTGCCAGTTCTTGTGCTACAGAGGTACGGTTCATGAAATCTTTCCCAAAGCCAGTGTCTTCAAGAGTTTTACCTAACCTGTTTTGCAGCAGGTTTAGTGTCTGTTTTAATATTTAGGTCTCTAATCCACTTTGATTTTATCAAGGTGATTTTATAAGGGTGAAAGAGATAGATCTAGCTTTAGCCTTTGTCAGGTTAGAGTCCAGTTTTTTCTAGCACCATTTGTTAAAGGGTTATCTTTCCTCCATGGAGGATATTTGGCTTCTTTGTCAAAGATGAAGTGACTCAGTGTATCTGGAGCCATTTCTGGATCTTCTAATCTACTGTACTGATATTCAGGTCTGTTATTTTGCCAGTACCATACAGTTTTTACCACAGTGACTTTGTGGTTGTTTCAAGTTGGGGATTGTAATACTCCTAACCATGTCCTTGTTGCTTAGAACTGCTTTCACTAGTCTAGGTCTTTTGTGGTTCCAGATGAATTTTTGGATTTTTTCCTCTAAATATGTGAAATATGCTGTTAAGATTTCAATCAAGTTTGCATTGAGTCTGTATAGTGTTTGTGAGAATAGAGCCATTTTGATGATACTGGTTCTTCCTACCCAGGAGCAAATTATGTCTTTCCATTTTCTGATATCTTCTTCTAGCTCTTTTTTCAGAGTGCTGTAGTTTTCAGTGTAGAGGTCTTTCATCTCCTTTGTTAGATTGATTCCTAGATATTTCATTTTTTTGGATATTATTGTGCAAGGGATTTACTACCCAATTTCTCTCTTATTGGGTCTGTTGTTCATGTAGACAAAGACTATTGATTTTGAGCATTGACCTTGTATCCAGCTATGCTACCAAATTTGGTGATTAAGTCTAGCAGCTTTTTTCATTGAGTTTTTAGGATCCTCTATATAGAGTATCATGTAATCAGCAAATAATGACAGTTTAACTTCTTTATTTCCTATCTTTATTCTTTTTATTTCTTTCTTTTACTAATTGCTTGGCTAATGTTTCCAGCACTATATTAAACAGGAGAGATGAGAGTGAACATTCTCGTCTTGTTTTTATCTTAGTGTGAAAGGTTTCATTTTTTTACCATTTAGTATGGTGCTGGCTGTTGGTTTCTCATAAATAGCTTTTATTAGTTTGAGATAGAGTCAATCTATTCTGATTTTCTGTAGGGTTTTGTATTTTGTCAAATGCTTTTTCTACATCAAGTGAGATCCATATGGTTTTTGTCCTTGAGCCTGTTAATATAGTGTGTTACATTTCTTGATTTACATATGTTGAACCATCCTTGCATCCCTGGAATGAATCCAACTTGGTCAGGGTGTATGATGCTTTTTATGATTCTCTGTATTCTGTCTGCCAGTATCTTACTGAAGAGTCAACAAATGGGAGCTCTTTCTATTAAAAAGCTTCTGCACACCACCAAAAGAACAAAAAAGCAACCAACAATGTGGGAAAGAATCTTACTAGCTGTTTTTCAGACAAAGAGCTACTATCTAGATTATATAAGGAGCTTTAAAAAACAGCCCACCCAAATTTAAAGACCCAATCCATAAATGGTCATCTGAAATGAACAGATACTTTTCAGAAGAAGTAAGAGCAGCTAAGAAGTATATGAAGAAATGCTCAATACCACTGGTCATTTGAGAGATGCAGATGAAAACAACACTGAGATTTCATCTCACTCCACAAGAATGGCTGCTATCTTGAAATTAGCCAGCAACAAATATAGAAGAGGCTGCAGAGAGAAAGAAATACTTCTCCACTATTGGTGGGAATGTAGACTAGTACAACTATTATAGAGATTAATGTGGAGATTCCTCAAAAAATTAGGATTAGACATTCCATTTGACCCTACTGTTCCTCTGCTAGGTATATACACAAAAGAATTAAAAAATTCATATCACAGCTACATATGTGTACCCACATTTATAGCAGCTCAATTTGTGATAGCTAAATCTTGAAAACAAAAAATAATGTCCATCAACTGGAGACTGCATAAAGAAGATGTGGTTCTTTTATAGAATAGAGTATTACTCTACCATACAAATGATAAAATTGAATCATTTATACTCAAATGGATGCACTTTCAGGATATCCTCATAAGTGAAATAAACAGGTCACAGATATGTAAATATCACATGCTTTCTCTGGTATGAGAAAATGAAGATGTAAATGAGTTCTAGTATATTTAGTAGATATTGTGAAATAGAAAATATTTAACAGGAAATAGGGTGTAGAGGTAACAGGAAAAATAATATGGTAATTTTTAAAAAGGAAACAAGCTTATGTATATAGGGGCGGGGGGGTGTGGGGTAGGTAACGAAATGGGGAAAAAAAATGAGAATTAAGTTGTTCCATGTCCTGGTACAAATTCTTAGTGTTGAATGTGATCATGATGTGAACATATAATGTACCAATAAAGATTTGAAGTTTTTAAAAGTACAATAGAAAAAGTCTCGTTTGACTTCAACTCTTGCTTTCACATTTTTAGGAAAACTATCCAAGGTATAAATGTGTGGACATGAGGACCCTGATAGCTTTTCTTTAGTTACTATAATAACTCCTTATCTGGTCTCTCTTCTTGTTCTTAACAACTTGCACCCTTTTTTTTGTTTTTTGGTTTTTTTTTTTTTTGTTTGTTTGTTTTTTGTTTTTTGTTTTTTTTAAATTATCTTTGTTGGTACATTAAATATACACATCATGATTGCACTCCATAATGGGGATTTGTACCAGTATAAGACACAACTTAATTCTCATTTTTTCCCATAGCCCCACACACCCTACCACCCCCCCATATATATAAAATTTGTTTCCTTACTTTTTTGTTACAATCTCAACATGTTTGTTTGTTTTTGAGACAGGGTCTCACTTTGTAGTTCAGGCTGGCCCTGAGCTCAGCCTCCAACTCACATCACAGCAATCCTCCTGCCTCTGCCTCCCGAGTGCTGGGATTACAGGCGTGAGCCACCACGCCCGGCACTGTGGTATGTGGTACTGATTGCTGCTGGGTGTGGGTCTCCACACCCAGTATTGTATGTGATTTCCAGGGAACTGAACCCAGGACCTTGCACTTGCAAGACAGGCACCGGAACCACTGAGCTAACTCCCCGGCCCACACCCCATTCTTAACAGAGCACTCAAATATTTGCACAATACAGACCAAATCATGTGACCTTCCTGCCGAGTCTGCGTGCTTGGAATAACGTGAGCACTACCACATGACCCCGCCATCCTCTTTGTGCATATTTATTCCAAAGCACTGAAGTCAGGATCTTGGAGCACACCTGACCTTCCATGTTCACAGCAGCATGATGCACGACAGACAAGGCATGAAAATCTTGTAAATGTATAAATTCCCCATGATGAAAGACAAGATAAAACAAATATAGTTAAAACAAATTTTCCTACTTTTTCCTTCAAAAAGAAAATCTGGAAAAATACAACACGATTAACCTGGAGGATGTTATATTTAATGAAATAAACTAATCACTGAAGGGTGAATATTGCATAAGTCTGCTTCTGTGAGATATCTTAAAACATCAAACTCTTGGAAACAGAAACAATGGCGGCTGTCATTGGCTGGGAGGAGGAGGAAAGGGGTGCGGCTAATGCGCCCAGAGGTCTGCTGTGTACCATCCTGCCTTCAGCTAACAGCGCCCTGCTGCACACCATGAAGACCTACCCGTCATGTTAAATGTCTCTACTTCAATAAAAAGTTTTAAGTTACTGACATGACCTTCAAGACTGTATCTGACTGCTTCCTTGATTTCTTTTTTTTTCTGTTTGCTCACTATTTATAGAAATGTTACTGGTTTTTAGACATTGATCCTATGTCTTACGACTTGACTGAATGTTTGAAGAGTCATTTGGGGTTTTTTAATGAATCATATCATCAGCCAACAGGAATCATTTGGCTTCCTCCTTCCTGGTTTGGATGTCCTTTACTTCTCTCTTGCCTAATTTCTCTGGCTTGGAATCCAGTAGTGAGGGATTCTTGATAACCTCCTTTTATACTGGCTTCCATCCCCGGACATTGCCTCAGGGTGAAGAGACTGCTTCCGAATTAATTCTAAATGTCCTGGTGGTAAGAGTTCATTAGATTCTAACACACTTTTTATTTATTTATTTATTTATTTATTTATTTTTATTTTATTTATTTATTTAGGGGATTATGGAGCCAGGTTGAATAGCTGTTTGGATTTTTCGAGAATTGTAGGTCCATCATTTTTAATAGTAAGCTTCCTTGAAGACCTGGGTTTATGTATTAATGAATTAACTTTTCCATGAAGTGGGTAAAGAAGGAAGCTGACAGCTTATTTTGGAAAAAAAGTAAATTAAAGCATAAAGCAAGAGCACACTCCAGAAGCATTTCTCCTAATAGAGTCAATACGAAGTTAATTCTCTTACTTTGGGACTGATCTCCCATTTCTATTAACTCACTAAGCAGTCAATCTTCCCATTTTTATAAAGATTACCAAAATTTAGTAGTTTAATAATGTTTTTGTGGCAAGAGTATAAGAAAACAGTCACTTTTATTTACTGGTAGTGTGAGTCTACAATCTTTCCCAAGAGTAATTTGGCAATTATATCCAAATTTAAAATGCACATTTACTTTGGCTGTGAATTTTCATTTCCAGGACTTTAGTCTATAGTTACTCTTATACCAATAGATATAAATAGATACAAGTAGGTAGATAAATTATCTGATAATTTTTCTCAGCACTGTTTGAAATTGAAATAAACCAAAAGGTATATATTATTTGTTCGTGCTTAGAAAAATCTCGGAGGGCTGCACAAAGAAACTACCATGAGTAGTAAATGAAGTTAGAAAACAAAAGTAGTTGAGGGAAGAGAAGCACCAAGTAAAACTATCTCACTTATGAGATAATAATGCAATTTGTTAAACAGGAGTAAGTTTTAATTGTATTATTTAACACCTAATAAAAAGCAAAATAAAGAAAATGTTGTATCATCCCCATAGGATTATTAGAAGCAGACAATGAAAGGTATTCTTTATTTTATTTTATTTTTATTTTTTTATTTTTTTAGGTTTTTGGAGACAGGGTCTCGCTTTGTGGTTCAGGCTGGCCCTGAGCTCAGCCTCAAACTCACATCACAATCCTCCTGCCTCTGCCTCCCGAGTGCTGGGATTACAAGCGTGAGCCACCACGCCCGGCACTGTGGTATGTGGTATGTGGTACTGGTTGCTGCTGGGTGTGGGTCTCCACACCCAGTATTGTTATGTGGTTACCGGGGAATCGAACCCGGGTCCTTGCGCTTGCGAGACAGGCGCCGGAACCACTGAGCTAACTCCCCGGCCCAATGAAAGGTATTCTTGATTCTTTTTTTGTTCAGATTCCTGGTTTATCTGCTCTCATATCAGGGATGAGACACACTTTCTCCAACAACATGAGAAGTGACTTCTTCATCATTTCAAGAGCTCACCCCCCGAGTGAGGCAAAAAACAAAGCAGTCCAGCGGAGTCCCTGGTCTGAGGTGTCGGAATGGAAGAGTGAGCAGGAAATGCCTAGCCTGGCAGAGTCCACTGTGTGTTAGCACTGTGACCTCTAAGTCTGCCCCTGGGAGGGAGGGATGTTTTCTGATTCTTTTTGAACTGAGATTTGTTTCTTCGCAGTTCTTCATGTATCCAAATCCATAGCTGTAAGTCCATGGTGAAGGTAAAGCAGATGTTGCCCTGTTAAAATCATGTACTGAAGCAAGACTGAGTTGTTTCCATGCAAGAAACAAGATGGAGTAGACAGTCTATACTGCCCTGGAAACAATATGTACATAACGTAGGAAAATTGGCTCTGCGTATTTGTGACATGAATTAACAAAATGACAAAGGCTATGCACTGCATATGTCCTCTGGTCCAGTCATTACACAGCATGTGCTACATCACGGAAACTCTACAATGAACTTACCTTGTTTATCTCACAGATTAAATACTTTTCCTATAGTTATAAGTGGTGGAACCAAGAATAAAAGTACATTGTCCTGATTTCCTAAGAACAGTGTGACAAGATGCTTTTATTTGTGCCTTGGCATCTTAAGTGGCTTTTAGATCAGCCAGTTCATCCCCGACGTAGGAAAGTTCACATGTCTGAACACCCATTATCTAGGCGGTCCAGACCAAGTGGATAGGGCAGGGGAGGCTGCCTTGCCCTTGGCTTTCTTAGAAGAAGAATCTCTGCCACAAGCGCAAGTAATAACTACCCGCAAAGTGCACAAGCACCATTGCATTGATCGTTCACCTAGCTACGTTGGTTTTCCAAGGACTCAGCACAGAAACCCACTTCCGCTTTTATTCATTGTCATTTTATCCTTCAAAATGATATCACACTATAAAGGAGGTGCTGATTTCTTCCTTCTACTGTTGAGGAAATGGAAGGTATCACACAATGCATATCTTGTCCAGAGTTAATCGATTGCTTCAACTCTCCAAGTCTTAGTTTCCTCTTTGGCAAGTTGGACATTATTTTCCAACACCTGCCATGGCTGAAATCATCTAGAAAGTTCTAAGCACATAGACTATACCTGCTCTCAGTATTAAGTGATTGTCGTAGGCTTCATGAAGCTACAGAACGACGGATAACATAACTCTGCACAAGTTACATAATTTTTCTAAACATCATTTATCCGATGAAAATATTATCATCCATCTTACAGAGATACTGGAGAACTAAATGGAATAAGTGCTGCACATAAAACAGCTACAATGACTGACTTACATGCAAACTACAATAAATAATTGTCTCTTTCTAAAAGGAATGCTATTGATATGCATTGATTTATATAGCCTCATGGATTTCATCTGCCACAGATGATAACAACATGCTCCCTCTCCTCACCTTCCCTCACCCACTCTTCCCCACAGTCCTTGGGAAAATATGAACTACTAAATGGGAATTTTTCCTCCCCCTTCACATTCTTTTAAAAGGCCTGGACAGTCGCACAACAGACCTTGGCTTTTTCTCCTCCTCCAAAACACAGAGGGGTTCTTCCCAGTGGCCCGCAGCACGGCACCTCAGAAGAGCTGCATTTTGGCATGGATCTTACTCTGAAACACCGCTGACACGATGCTCAGCTTTGAGCACATGCTTGATGGGTTTCCCGCACAGCACTGGATGTGAAAGGAAGGAGGAAAAAATCCCTCTCACCCACAGCTAAAAATAATTTCCGAAGGCTGGAGGCAAAGCAAAGGTGATGCCAACTATCTCCGGGAACAGTTGATACACCAGCAGCCTCCTGCCAGCCAATTTCATGCATTTTCTTTCTGTCTTTTCACTCCCTGTAATACTTTTCTCCCGTGCATGCTAGGGAAGGCTTTACAAATTAAACTAGGGAAACTCTGGGTGGCCAGTCATCCAGTTTTTTGCCTGAGGTTGTAACTGTCCTTTGCAAAGTCTCCTCTTCTAATCAGCAGCTGATTAGAAGACCTGCGCCCTTCAGGTTCTGCCTTCAGGTGCCCAGGTTTGGAACTCAGCAGCTCCACATGAAATATGTCACATCAGTCAAGACACAGTTCAGTTCAGAGG
>PVIR01038126.1:0-14570 GCA_004026965.1 Petromus typicus
CCCTCTTCCCCTCATCACTCCACACCCCCATGCCAGCCAGGGCAACAATGCACTTCCAAGTTCCTAAAAAATGCTTTCAGTAAATGAAAAACAGGCCACACTGTCACCAGGTGAAATCCCCACAGAGGTGATGGGGTCCTCCACTCACCCCACCCCTGCAAAAAGTGCGGGTCCCCTGATTTTCATCATACAAATGGAGTTCTCAAGATGCACCAGTGAGGGCACCACGCAGGGAGCTGCCGTGGGGCCGGGGGCTGAGTTCAAAGTGGGGGATCCAGGCGGTGTGTCCCTAATGTCTGCTAGCCCACCACTTAGTGGTCCAGGCTAGAGCGCGGGCTTTGTGCGTGTGCTTGAGCTGTAGAAGGTGCTGCAGTGGCGCAGCGCTCTCACCAGGGGAAGGAGGTTTCTGGGAGCAAAGGCACAGGCTCAGCGTGCAGCCAACAAGCACGGTCTCTTACTGCGTGTCTTCAGACCCTTGGAAATTTTGTTTTGAATGAGCTTCCTGAAATGGACAAAGGCATTGTAACTCTGGAAACTATGTATTCTGAAGTTGCAGGTTTTCTTAAAAGTATAACTGTAAAATTAGGACTTCTTTTTCCCTTGCTACTCATCTCTATTTATTCACTCAGTATTAGCCAACCTCAGTATTAGCCAAAAAGTAGAAAATGTTGATAGGCTTCCTCCAAGGAGTGGGAAAGGGGAACAAATGTGTAAAGAGCTGTTCAGCGGCGTCACCACAGGCTGTGCACAGACAGTGCTCCGCGTCGGCGTGCGGGACACCACTGTGCTGAGCAGCAGGCTGAGGGCTGCTGCGTCAGGCAAACGCTGCTCTGTTAACACGGGTAGTCCGTTTGTTTTGTTTTTAAGGGCTCTGACTTTTAAAAACATTACTTGAAAGTGAACAGGAAATTAAAGAAGAAAGAAAATTAGAGACGAAATCAACCGAGCATCATAAAATTAATAATAAATTTAGCAAAACATCCAGTGAACAAGTGGTAGAGACACGCAGTGCCAAGAGAAACACTGCGGTTGGTAAACAAGCATATGCGAGCGGCCGGTCTCACTGTCATTGAAGAACATCATGTTTTTTCCTAATTAGCAAATTCAATTCTAATGGATGGGATAGGAAAACTATATTCATGTATAAAAAACAGCTCAACTGATTTGGAATTAAGTCAGATAACAGTTTACCGATCTGGCAATACATATCAGGAGTTATACAAATATTCATCACTCAACTTAAAAATACCACTTGGATATTTAGGGAAAAAGACCTCAAATTTTAGAGGTCTACTTAAATGAAGTTATTCACCCTCGAGTAACATGCTAGCAAAATGTTTAAAAAAGATAATGCTAAAAAATTCTAATAATAGAGAAATTGTTAAGTAAATTAGGGCACAATTATGGGATGGAAAATTGTCTAGTCATTAAAATGTGATGGCTATGGCGACGACGGGGTGAAATCGATAAACAGGAGAACTGAGTAGTCCATAATAGTTCATGTGTACTACAATAGAACCTTTAAATGCGTTTGAAAAAGAAGACAATAATTGCATAAGTGAGATGGGGTTTTAAGTAACTTCCCTCTCCAGTTTTAAATCATTCATTGTGTTTAAAAATAACATTTTTTTAAGTTTACATAAGGATCAAAAGGCCAAGGACCAGATGAGAAAGGAGGCGAGCGCACAGCGTGTGGCGCTCCGGCGCTCTGGGCACGCGTGGCCTGCGGAAGACAAAGGAGTGCGGTGTCTGGGGACCTCAGGCTTCGGTGGCTGCGGAGAGTCAAGACCACAGGCCGCAGGCACAGGCGGGACGCACACGCCATCTTGCTCATGGCTGGCTGACGCTCCATCCAGCGAAGGCCTAGGGAGGAGTCGGGAGCCCGGCAGCGCGGCTCGTCTCCACAGGGCTGAGCAGCCGGACTCCTAGGAGGGAACTGAGGCTCCCAGGGAGACTGAAATAAAGACGCCAAAGACAGAACGTAGGGAAACACGCCCATCGGGGCAAAAATAATAACAAGGAGCCACTATGGGACCCGAATAAGAGTCATACAAGTCTGAGATTAAGGACCGGGTCCAGGGGCTGATCTCCGCCCCTAGACAAGTGAGCAGCTGTCTCTGGGTCGGTCCCCAGGGAGCAGGCATGCCCTGCCCTGGACGCTGGTTCTGCCTGTGCTTAATGATGCACGACAAGACTCTGAGTCAGAGAGCGTGTCCCTTCTGGATGTGAGCCCTAAGTGGCCGTTTACTCTGTGGGGACCTGTGAGCACTGCGAGTGATTGTGTTACACAGTGGCAGGGCTCACTCAGAGAGCCACCACCCCATGGAGACGGAGAGAGACCCCGCTCCAGCCTCACAGCTGAGCCCAGCCTTTAGCTCGTCCTCTGCCAGGTGCTAGACTTGCAAGAGAGCCCTCTAGGACATCCGGGCTCCAGCCACCATCTGACACAGCTCCGGAATGGGTCCCAAGAGCCAGCGTGGGGCTGGCCCAGCTGCACCTCAGCCCCACACACTGCCATTTGTCCTAATGAATTGATGGTTGTGTCAATTCACTGAGTTTGGTGTGGCTTTTATGCAGCATTAGATAACTGAAGCCCCAGATTAATCCAGGAACTCACCATACCTTCAACTTCCTTGGCTAGAAAACCAAGTCAGAATGATATTGTCCTGATCCTATGACCAGGCCATGATGGTCAAATAGAACAATGTGCTCCTGTCTCTGGGAACTTTCCACCAAGACTCCTGCTGGCAGAGGATGCTGGAGGACTTACATCTGGGGTGTGGATAGGAGCTCAAAGCATGCTAAATGTATGCTTTTTCTTGGAAAGCTTGTGGTTTCCTATTAAACCACACAGCCAGCTGTGCATTCTCCATCATTATTTTTTAATGATTTCCAATCAGGCACTCCCTGGATGTCCTGTGTCTTCATGTTGCACAGCACTGTGGCGAGGCCCCTGGGCCTCAGACACCCACTTTGAAAGGCACTGGTTACAAGAACTCTGTCAGTGTGCAGCTCACATTAACTGGTAAAGGAGACAGAGAGTCAAGAGATACAGGGGATCCGGGAATGGAGAGCACTTTGACTCACAGCTGAGAAAGCTACAGGGCTTAGGAAGGGCTGGTCCCTCTGTTGAGATGATGCCAGGTGAGGAGCTGGAGCCTGGGAAAATATGAAAATGGCACAATTGTGGGATGGACAGCGAGGGCGATAGGAAATAAATTCAGGAACAAGTGGGGACCTAGAGGATTTAGTTCTGCTGAGATCTGTTTTAGAACAAAGGAATACTGCAGATGTTTTTAATAATGGAAAAAAATTCAATAAAAACAGACAACTAGGGGCACACAAGAAAGGGGCTTCAAGCTGGGCACGTAGGTCAGTGAGGCAGGCGCTGAACCACTGAGCTAAGCCCCACCCAGATGTCGCCCAGTGCACTGTACTGCCCTGGCAAGTGTGAGATCCTGAGTGCGATCCCCGATTCTGAGGGGAAAAAGGTGGGGTCGGAGGGGCTAAGGAAACAAGGAGAGGTTCAGAAGAGTGTGGAGACCTAGGGTAGGTGACAAGGAGAGACTGGGGGAGAGAGGAGCAAACGGTGGAGGAAGACAGGGCGTTCAGGAGTGGAGGTGAGGAGAGGTCCACGGCAGGCCTCGCCAGGGAAGGGAAGGGTAGACACGAACAGCAGAGACTTCACACACTGCAGGACAAAGAAAGGAGTCGGTGGAGGCAGGGAACGATCTTCGCACAGGGAGAGCCTGACTTCTGAACGTGAATTTGTAGTGGCTTCAATCCTGGCCTCATTTTGTGACCTTCTGTCATATTCCAAGAGGGAGGAAGAGAGGGAGAGAGACAGAGAGACAGACCGTGTTTTGCAGAGTTAGGCCTGAAAGGACAGGTAGGGAGAGGGAGGTGCGGGAGGACACTGAGCAGGACAGAGGAGGGGACCCAGGACAGGAGCGTGGGAAGCCTGCCAGAAAGTGGTTGGGTCCAGGCGGAAACACAGGGGGCGTGATGCACTCTCCAGAGAACTGAAGGAGTGGGAGACTCAAATGCACGCAGAGCCCTTTGCTTTTACTGAACTTAAGATCTGAACAGCTTCTCATAATGCAGTGCAGCACAGTGAGGTTACAGTTCGGAGCGGCTGGGGTAGATAAGAGCGCAGCAAACAGCTGAGTGGAGAAGGCCTGGTGGGCTTGAACGCTCCTCTGTGAACAGACAATTCTGTGTGTCACCTTAGCCTGGCTGCAGTTCCCAGCTACTCCGTCAGCTGAGCAAAAGTATCCCGACCTATCTGGGAGCTGAAAGGCTCTGAAAGCAGATCCAGAACCCTTGAAAAGGCGGAATTCTACCCATGGGCAGAAGCTTCCGCTGGTTCCTGAGCCCTAGGCTGCCCTCCCGGTGGCCCGCCTGCCCAGCCCTGGATCATGTGCACCATTCCTGCCGATAAATAACTTTCCTGTTATTTGTAACCCTGGAGTGGATAATACCTGAAAAGGAATTGTGAAGCCTGGAATTC
This sequence comes from Petromus typicus, assembly GCA_004026965.1. NCBI lineage: Eukaryota > Metazoa > Chordata > Mammalia > Rodentia > Petromuridae > Petromus > Petromus typicus. Next base: position 4,511 of record PVIR01038126.1, read on the forward strand.
ATGGTAATATCAAATACCTGGTCTCTGTTTCAGCCATCAATTCAACATTTGGAAACATTAACATAGGAAACATTCCAGTTAATGTTTTTCCAGCTCTTCCTGAGCTCGCTTGTGAGCTCGGCCCCGTGCTATGCGGCACATGTCGGTTTATTAGACATGGCGGCAGGGGATTGGATTGAGTCCTCAGGTGAGTACAAAGCACAAGCACCTTTCCACTTCTCTGATTCTTCTATCCCTGATTTGATCCTCTCTCCTTTTGGATACTTTTTCAGATTTCTGTGCATTGTATGCAAAACTATATATCTCACCTCTGAAAATCAAAGCATATTGCTTCCTTTAGAGACTCTGAGGTAGGTTACAGGTATGTCTGTACACATACAGGTATGTCTGATCTAAGATCAGGCAAAACTGATAAACACAAGGGTAGAGCCCAGGGGCTTTCCCACTCCTTGTCCAGAGCCTCAGGCCACAGGGGGACATCAACCATGACGTGCTGGAAAGCTTTCCTCACGTGAGACAGCCTTTCTCCAACAGACGTCTCATTTCTCCAGGTGGGGCCGGACACTTGCAGGCCATCTGGCTGGATCTTCTGTATGTGGGAGGGAGGGGAAGGCTTGGAGGGAGGGAAGGAAGAGCAAGCCAAGAACTGTAAACATGAAGAAGAGCAGTGCCTCTACAGACCACGTGCTGCTGCTGCTGGATTCTCGCTCCCTCCAACAAACGCAGAATGCTTGGCAAAACCTGAAAAAGCTGCTTTGCTAGAAACTGTGTTGAGCCAGCAGAGAGCCAGGCTTTACAAGAATGACTGGGATAAAAAGAGACCAGTGTAGCTCACTTTGTCATGAACCACCAAATGAGCCTGGATTGTGGGGCGTCAGAGTGCTGAGACTGCAGCAGAGAGGCCTCAGGTCTGGGCAGACCAGGCGCGAGCCCAGCAGGAGGGCGCTCAGCAGACAGCTCCCGAAGTACGGAGACTTCCCTGCGGGCGTGCTGTGATTCCCGCCAGGGCTCCATCCACAGGCAAGTCTGGGGAGGCCAGGTACCAGGAGGATCCAGTGGACTGGAGTTCCGACCGGGCTAGGTTCTTCTGTCGGGTAAAGGTTGGGGAGACAAAGCTCAGAAGCGCCCCATCATACATCTCAGTGCTTTTGTTCAAACACTTTGCTTGTCCTGACCTACTGTTTACTTGTAAATAGAGTTCAACTAAGTGCCAGCTTGCTCTGCTCTGCATATACTTCATGTGTCAGCTTGCCTTTTTGATCAAAGAACTTAAGCCATAATTACTTCCTCTTTCTTCTGCTTTGGAGCCCTTCAGTGCCCTTCTAGCACTTTCCTGAGGTCTCACAGTGGTCTCTACAAGAGAGACCCCCTTATCTGCATTGTCCTCCGGGCACCTGGAAACTTGGGTTGGGCTGCAGCCAAGGGTCATGTATGGCTCTGTCTGTTCTAATGGCCACTGGGCAAATGGTACAGCGTCTTTATTAAAGTAAATGGGCCATGGCAATGAGCCCTTTCCCGTTCACTGTTGGAAGGGACTGTGGTCCCCTGGGACTTCTGATACCCAAAACACATACCTTTCTCAGAGAAGAGAGCATGGTCAGTTTACGAACACTAGAATATGTACACTTAGTTTGTGCTTTCAGTTTTTTTTTTTTTTTTTTTTGAGACAGGGTCTTGCTTTGTAGTTCAGTTTGACCCCGAGTTCAGCCTCAAATTCCCAGTAATCCTCCAGCCTCTGCCCTCTGAGTGCTGGGATTACAGGTGTGAGCCACCATGCCTGGAACTGCGGTATGTGGTTCTGATTGCTGGTTGTCATGAGTCTCCACTCCCAGCATTGTGGTATGTGGTTACTGGAGATCAAACCCGGGACCTTGAACTTGCAAGACAGGCACTAGAACCACTGAGCTAAATCCCTGCCCCTTAGTCATTTTTTTTTTTTTTTGAGATTTACTGTTCCTGAAGATATATAACTAGACAAAAGTAAAGGGATCAATAAAACTTGGGGTTGTCTAACACAAGGCCAATTTCTTCCTTATTATATTTGTAATACGGGTAGCACTAGGAGCTGTGGAAGCCAGTGGGTCAGATGGCCTAGGTGTTAAGTGAGTGATGCCCACATAAGGGGGGGGGTCATCACTGTGCCTGAGAGGTGCCATGCTTTCCAGGGTGACACCCAGGAGGAAGCACCGATGACTCCCACACTCCAGCGTGTTCTCCTCCTCTGCATTGGAGATTATCCACAGAGTTCCCACATTATCCCCACAGTTGCTGGCAGGAATGATTTGGGGCTGCAGAGAAGAACTTGTCAGGGTTTCGGCTCCTCCCATTGGCATTTTGTACCCAATATACTCGTGTGTGCTGCTGAGGAGGTGCAGGGAATTCGATATAAAAATAAACGTGTCTTGTGGTGACCAAAGCTCCAGGCTGTCCAGCACGGCTGATGTGCAGGCCCTCATCGCCTCAGGTTCTGAAGGGGCCCCTGCGAGAGAGCATGTGGGACAAGCTCTCCTCTGAGGAGGCCTCCTGGCAGCGCAGTGGAAGATGCTGCCGATGAACAGCTGGGGTGCAGGAAGTAGCACAGACCCACTTGAAGACTCCACTCCCTGAGGAGAACCGTCATTCTTGCCGCGTTCTTCTCTTTGGCACATGTGATATTTGCGGGCTGTGTTACCCAACTTTCCCCTACTCTAATAAAATACATGAGATAATCAGTTTATATGGAGGATACAATTATTTTGGCTCACAGTTCCAAAGGCTTCTCGGCCAAAGCCTATGGCAGGAAAAGCTGCTCACCTCGTGGTAGCAAGGAAGCAAAAGAGAAAGCAGCTCCCTGGGGGCTCACCCCATGACCTCACTTCCTCCCCTCCGAGGCCCCGCCCCTCAGGATTTCCCCTAGGGGTTTGCCACTGAGCCCTTGTGGGACTCAGTCTGATGCTCATTGTCTCTCTCTGTTCTGGAGCTCTTGTGCATTGGTTCCAGGAGAGCAGGGCAGGGAGGAAAGGTAAAGTCTTTGAGGGCAAAGGTTATTTCAGATGGAGGGAGAGCGGCAGGGACAACCTGAGGCTACTGAATTCCAAACATGCAGGAAGCCTTCCTTTCAGATTTGGCGACTCCAGATCTAAATAAGGGAGTATATTTTCTGCTATAGAAAGATTGTTGGGTGATATCTCAGCTCACAGAGGAAAAGTATGACACTATAATAGGTCTTATCTAAGAAGAGATCCTTCCGGGGAGAAAAATCATAGCTGGCTAGGTCTTGGAGGTTACAAAAGACCCAACCCTGATCTTTGTTTGAGGAGAAACAAGTGATTCTGTCTGGATTCTTTATAATGGGAGTTAAAAGTTTAATAGGGCTATGATTCTCATTTACATGAAAATGTTAAAGTTTAACAAATAAACGATATATTTTTTATTATTATGAAGGGGAATTTTGCCATCAGGGAACATATTGGTTAATCTACTTTGGCCAGCTTCTCCTTAGAGATAGTGATTAATAGAAGGAATATGTGGAAAATTAGTATACACCCAGCTACTAAAGAAATGGGGTCTAATGTTAATGAGGTGACCTTTAAGTCTCCGTTTGTCTTTATTTCTCTGAACGCTAATTAATGGGGCATGTTCAGAACCAGGAAGAATTTGCATCCAAGTCTGCCTCCCTGTGAAGAGGTTTTTGGAACATTTCTGAGCTTAGTCTCGGAGAACAGCTGACTGAAGTTCTCGGCTCCCATTCCCGCCCCGGCTCTGTAGCTTTTCTCCTGAGAACAAAAGTTGCTGTGGTCCAGTCGTCATTAGCATGGGTGCGTGCCGCTGCAGTTAGCAAGGTCATTAGTTACAGATTTAAGTGGAGATGGGGACCTGGGAGGCCCGGCAAGTTTACTGTGTGGTGTCCCTGCACAACAGAGCCCCTGCCTGCTTGTTAGAGACCCGAGTCATTGCTTGCCCAGAGTGCCTGGACCCGAGGAGGAAGCTGTGTGGTAATGGGGACTTTTGAAGCAAAGGGCGAAGGCGAACCTGTGATTCAGACAGTAACTTCCAGAGTAATGCCAGGGGATGCTTTCTGGGAAACACGGTCTTCACACAGGGAGGGCAATAGACTGAAAGCATGTGCTGAGTGTGGGTTGGGCATTCCTATCATTTGGAAGGAAGAGGAAATAACTGAGACTGAATTCACATAAAGCAGAATTGTTGGGAAGGAAAACTTTAGGACCAACTTTGATAAAGTGAACTTTCTATTAGGCATATCCTTTCCACAGAGGAGCTGGCCAGTGATAAAACTTCAAGCAGTGGTTGGGTAGATGTCTATCCCACTGTCCTCACTTTTTTTCATGAGGCAAATGGTAGTACTACCTCCTCTGTAAGGCTATTGTGAGAATTAAATAAATTCACATAGAACACATAACCTCCATATAAGTATGGATGATAATTGCTGTCTTCATCATTAATACTTATTGTAAGGAATGTACTACAGCATCAGGCCTCAACCTTTGTGTGACCAGGGACTGGTTTTATGGAGGACAATTTTTTCACAGACCAAGTTTTAGGATGATTCAAATTTGTATACATTTACTGCATACTTTATTTTTATCACTATTAAGTTGTAATACATTAAAAATAATGCTACAACTCACTCTGATGCAGAATAGATGGGGTGCCTGAACTTGTTTTCATGCAACTAGATGGCCCCTTCTGGGGTAACAGGAGACAGAGACACCCCAAGTGTGCTGCCTATGTCCAGTCTGTGCCACAGTCTCAGTTTTCTATAAGAAATCTCTGAAGCAGCTCTAGAAACTCCAAATCTCTACCTCATGACTCACCCTTAGATTTTTCTGTCACTGCAGAAAATCTTGCTCCATGGAGAGAGGATGTGAGAAATGGAAGCAAGGTTTTCTCTCAAGCAGTACCGCCCCTTCTAAGGACAAATTAAAACAGACTCACAAATAGGCATTTGATGGATTCCTTCCCAGTTCAGGGGTCTTTTGTGCTCAAATTCTTTTGAAAGCTGAGAGAAGTGATCATGCACCAGCTGAGAGGTCGAAGACCCCAGCTTAGTCTCCCTCAAAACCTCGGCTTATATTTGAAACATGTCAGAAATCTGTTTTCTTGCATTGTACCCACCATTCCAGTCTGGCTTTGAATGCATCCATTTTATCTGCCAACTTGAACACAGTTATCATTCCCCCTGCAGTGACAGACTGAGCTCATTCAGCAATCTGAATATGCCACACAAGTAAGCTAGTCTGGTGACCCATACTGTGCCATGAAACACGCCAGCAGAGTGACTGCCTTTCTATAAGAAGTCTGAGGCCGCTCTAGAAACTCCAAATCTCTACCCCCTGACTCACCCTTAGAACACCATGCATGAGAGGAGACATGTGTGCCCGTGACCGTCTCCTCACAGAGCTCGTGGACAGAAGTGCGCCGAAGGGTGCAACTCGATGTGATCGACAATTTTAATCTCATCTGCAGAAGAGTGTTGAGTTCATGTGGGGCTATTCAGAGGCAGGTTTCTCTACGGACCACACAGTGCAGAGTCACATCTGAAGCGATCTCATTGATCAGATGATGAGACTAGAAAGATACCCAGTCAGTGCAGCGGCTCTGTCTGTGCAGAGAGCAATGCAGACGATTCAGTGTCCCCAATATGTAATCACTCAAAACATGAATAGCTCTCAGCTGTGGTGTTGGTTAGCAACACCACATATGTGTACATCCTCCTGAAAAGCATATCCACAAAACAGGCCTTGTTGTCCTGTCCTCATGATGGGCAGATGCATCGGCCTGGATGTGCACCACTGTGACTTGTTGACCCTCTCTAGGAACTGTGCCTGGAGGCCCTTTGCAAGTGCTAGTGCAGAGGTGGATCTATGGTACTTCTGGAACAGCAACTTCGCCTAAAGTTCATGACAAATGTGCTTGGCAGCAGGAAATATCAGCTCTTCACACCAGCAAAGGCTTCTTAGCCTGCTGTGTGGCCCGCTGTAAGAACGATGCCCTCGGTGGTCACGTTTGACGAAATGGAGGCCTTCAGTAACTGCCTCTGCTCTTTGGATGCACATGTTTTTTCTCTGGAAAAACTCCAAAGATTAGTCTTTCAAAACAAGACTATTGATGTCCATTTGGTGAAACCATTTTTAAAGTCTCCTGGTCTCAGTGGATAGCTGTCACCACATAATACAAAAGGCAGGCTTGGAGGCGATCAATCACCTGTAGCAATGAGCCCATAATTTAAGTAAAACATTTGGTGTTTTCTTTTCAATGCAGATTTCCTTTTGTCAGCAGCTTTAGTTTTCCTCTGTCGCGTCAGAGGGTCTCCTGTCCTTTTCAAAGAAGCTCCTCGGTGATGTTTTCTTTCCACTCAGTTTGGCTACCAAAGCTGGGATGCAGACAACGGTGCAGCACGGGAAAGAGGCGCAGATCAAAGCGGTGAGTAAAGGGATGGACAGGCCACGCAGAGACTGAGCGCCTGGTACAGAGGCAGCGTCACTGCCACTTGCCCCCTCTGATAGAATTTTGATCTGGGTCTGGAAATGCTTGATTTATGGTGCTCTCTGAGCCATCGAGCCTCCCTGCTAATGTTCATCTGTATTTACAGCCATGCCCTGTGGCTTCGTCACCGCCCCAGCTCCACCTCAGGTCATCAGGCCTTCGATCCTCATAAGGCCCACACGACCTGGATCCCTCACGTGCGCAGTTCAGACTCTCAGTCTCCTCTGAGAGTCTAAGGTCACGGCTGACCTGACAAGAGGCGAACCCGTCCCATTTCACTTGGTCACTCAGGCACTGGCCGAGACCTCTGCCCACTCCCACCCAAGATGACCATGTGGATTCCTTATCACCCCGCCTGGCTTTGTGTTTTACTCTGGTCCCTACTGAATGGGCTTAATAATAAAACAGAAAAGTTAAGGAACTTAAAGACAGAAGTGAGAGAAAAAGATCAAAAGAATGAATAGCGCTTCAGGAATGTGCAAAATGGAAAAGGACTCACTCAGCAGCTGTGTAAGTGGAGACCCAGTAAGAAAAAAGCAAGGAAAAGGGATAGTAAGAATCCAAATGTTCAAAGAAGAGCCAAAAAGTTTTCACAATTGGCAAAAGACATAAATTTACAGATTCAAAACCTGTGGGACCAGGGATTTTGCTCAGTGGTTCCGGCATCTGCCTTGCCGGCGCAAAGTCTTGAGTTCAATCCCCGGTAACCACATACAACAATGCTGGGCATGGAGACTCGCGCCCAGTAATCAGTACCACATACCACAGTGCCGGGCATGGTGGATCATGCCTGCGATCCCCCCACTGGGAAGGCAGAGGCAGAAGGATTATTGTGAGACTGAGGCTGAGCTCAAGGCCAGCCTGAACTACATAAACGAGATCTTGTGTCAAACAAAACAAAACAAAAAACCTTTAAGAACCCCAAGCAATCTGTAGAGCAAGAAAATCATGCTTAGGTGGATCTTAGTTAAACAACTGAAATGCAAATATAAGAAAAGATCAAGAAAACTGTCAGGGAAAACTGACACATTCTACAAAAAAGAAGAAATGCTGAGAACTGCAGACAGCTCTTTAGGGGTCTCAGGGGGGTTGGATGACGGCACACACACCATGACCATACAAGAAGAGTAGCACTTGTCAACTCGGAACTGTGCAGTTAGCAGAAGTATTCTTAAAAAAGGTAAGAAACTCAACTAAAGATATTTTCAGATCTAAGAAAATAAGAGAATTTATCATAAACTATCCTACTCTCTCTCTCTTCATCTCTCTCTCTCTCACACACACACACACACACGATGCTGGAGAACGTTTTCCAAGATAAAATGGAGTTATACTAGAGGGAAACTTGGGTCTTCAGGAAAGAATGAAGAACACTAAACAGTAGAATATGAGTAAACTATTTCCCTCCTTATTTTACAAAACAAAAAGAACCATTTAAAAATAAAATTTACAGTGTTTCCTACTGGGTTTGTTATATGTTAATATCAGATTCATATGAAAACTATAGAATAAAGAAATAGAATGTAGAGTTAAGGAGATTGGGGAGTAGCAGGACAGACAGAACTTCACAGTTGCAAGGCGTGAATATTTGATGCAAAATGATAAAGTATAACTTGAAATGACCTGAAAAGCTATGTCTGGGTAGTGTGATCACTGCAACAAACATTAGCAATGCAAAGAGATACAGCTAACGCATCAATAAATAAAATGAGAATTCTAAAATATGTTAAAGTAAATCAAAAGAAGTCAGAAAAAGAGAGCAACACAATAGCCAAAAAAAGTCAACAGGGAAGAGTCAACAATAAAGTTAAACCCAAATATAACCATGTCAAATACTAATAAATCAAGAACATCAATTAAGATAGTATGTACCTTGTACAGCAAGACTCAGTGATACACTGTGTAGCAATTGTACTTTTTAAAAGCAAGTTAGGCTGAGGATATATGGCTTGAAAGCAGATATAATATGCAAATAGGAAATATAAGAAGGCTGGAGTGACTATTAGTATCAGAAAATAAATTAAACTCAAAAAAGGAAGCCATAATAACCATAAATGTAGATATGCCAGAGAATGAAACTTCAGAACACATAATAAATGTGGACAGAAGTAAGTAGGCAAAAGTCAGCTTTATGGCTTCACATAGCTATGGTTGTAGGCCCCAGATCCCAGTTCAGATCAGAAAATTGCAAAGCATTTATTCATTTTTACTGTATATCGGCCTTAGGTGATATGAAGTAATATGACAAGATCCATAACACTTTTTTTGTTGTTGTTGTTTTTGAGACAGGGTCTCGCTTTGTGGTTCAGGCTGGCCCTGAGCTCAGCCTCAAACTCACATCACAGCAATCCTCCTGCCTCTGCCTCCCGAGTGCTGGGATTACAGGCGTGAGCCACCACGCCCGACACTGTGGTATGTGGTACTGGTTGCTGGTGGGCGTGAGTCTCCACGCCCAGTATGGTGTGTGGTTACCGGGGATCGAACCCAGGTCCTTGTGCTTGCAAGACAGGTGCTGGAACCACTGGGCTAAATCCCCGGCCCTATAACACTTCTTCAGAGTCATGAGACTTGTGCTTTCAGGACAAGGAAATACTATAAGTCAGAAAAAGTGCGTCTCTTGTTCCTTCAGCATTGATAAGTGGCACTAGTCACTTTTGTAAGGTGACAGCTACTACACAGAAAACAAGAGAGGCAGAGTGGGATCTAGAGCTCCAACCCGGGAGGACACGAAAGTGGAACAAGCCAGGCACCATCTGCTGGCCTCCCAGTCCCCTCTTATCCCCTCTAGTGCAACTGGAAATTTTTGTCGGATGTCACTGATACCACTTCGAGCTCGGTGAGTAGGATCCTATGGCCGTTGCCACAGTGGTTGTGTGGGGTGAGAGTCCTGGTGGAGGTGAGCCGAGGCCTTCCTTTCCTACTGTCTGTGGTCCAGCACACATATCAGTACTGAAAGAACAAAAGCCTGCTGTGGTCATAAATGCACTGGTGGCACTTTGGTGTGGTGTGAATCCTAGCAAGTGCATTTGAAGCACATTGATCAGTTCCTGGGGAGAGGCAAATGTTTAGCATTTGAGATCCTTTGCTACAGTTCGAATGTATGTTTTTCTCAAAAATGTACAACTTAGAGTTTGAACCCAAGATGATAGTACTAAAAAGTCATTGGGAGGGGCCAGGGATTTAGCTCAGTGGTTCTGGCACCTGTCTTGCAAGTGCAAGGACCTGAGTTCGATCCCCAGTAACCACATACCATACTGGATGTGGAGACTCATGCCCAGCAGCAATCAGTACCACATACCACAGTGCCGGGCGTGGTGGCTCACGCCTGTAATCCCAGCACTCGGGAGGCAGAGGCAGGAGGATTACTGTGATGTGAGTTGGAGGCTGAGCTCAGGGCCAGCCTGAACTACAAAGCAAGACCTTGTCTCAAAAAAAAAATCAAAGCAGATTTCAAGAGAGATTAAGAGAGACAAAGAATGTCACTACATCTTTGTAAAGGGAACAACCCAAGAGGAAGAACATATAAATATACAGTCACAAAATATTTGTGCATCTAACTATATAAAACAAATAC
>PVIR01038127.1:0-14726 GCA_004026965.1 Petromus typicus
CTGAAACAGTGACAGGTTGACTTAGTTTGAACTAACTGTGGTGGTCACTCATACTTTTTAATATATAGAAAGCAAATAGCATATCAAAGTTTGAAGACACTTCACATTTTCCACTTGAAATCCAGCACTTATCTGAACTCATTGGCTGTCACTCAGAGATTCAGAAACTCTTTGCAAGCATAGACCGTTAACCTGAAACAACTATTTTCTCTAAGGGGCTTGCCAACAATGATGTGATCCCAGTGCCAAATTGCCCTCCAGTGCATGAATCTGTGGCCAGGAAGTGGCTATGAATCTTCCACGAGGAGTATACAATTGGCTTAAATCTTACTTTGATGCCTTTTGTTTCATAAGTATAGCATTTAGACAAAAATTAAAACAGGCAAACCAAAGAAAATACTCACTTAGAGATTTCCTGTGCTCAGGTTTCTGTTCTTTAATATCACTATCATAGTGACTCAGTAGTTCAGTACTAGAAGATCTCTGGATTTTGAATAATTCCAGTTTTCGTGATGGACAAGTTGTATCCTTCGGCTGGAAGAACAAACAATTAGATTTAATACATTAACTAGGAATAAAGGATTTGCCAAATAGTGTTGTGTTACATTTTGGTGTTAACACTTGAAGGGATGTCTAAGATGGTTAATTATTTTGAGTTAGGCCTCTATGTAACACTTAACACTCAAATCTTGTAACAGTTCATATAGGCACATGATAGTTACTAAATGTGAATTATCCCAGGCATTCTACATACATTAATGCCATTAATCATCACAGAAATCCTATGAGTTAGGCAGTAACATTATTACTGAGAAGACACTGAGGTCAAAAGAGAAAAGTCTTTTGCCTAAGGCCACATAGCTAATAAATGATGGAACCAATATTCAGGCAGTCTGGTCCCAGAGTTCATTCTAGAGATAATAATTTGTGTATTTTTGTCTCCATATAGAGATTTTATGGATGATGAAGAAAAGTTACTGTATTTTGCTTTTAAGTTTTCATCTCACAATTATATGATGAAAGACTTCAACTATCAGTAAAATCACATAGAAAATATTTTATTGTCCATATTATATACTATATTAGAAACTTTCAAGAAATTTTATTTTTCCTCAGGACTTTGGAAATATTAGTTACTATAGACTGAGTAATTTTAAGTAATTTGGCTCTTTTAAAAACCTAGTCTGAGTCTGTTTTAATATAGTTCACAAAGTTTTATATATTGTGATTTTCATGAGAATAATCTACCTTATCCAGAAGAACAATAAAAATTAGTAGAAGGGATTATTTTATTATTATTATTATTTTTTAATTTTTTTTTAGGTTTTTTTGGAGACAGGGTCTTGCTTTGTGGTTCAGGCTGGCCCTGAGCTCAGCCTCAAACTCACATCACAATCCTCCTGCCTCTGCCTCCCGAGTGCTGGGATTACAGGCATGAGCCATCACGCCCGGTACTGTGGTATGTGGTACTGGTTGCTGCTGGGTGTGGGTCTCCACACCCGGTATTGTTATGTGGTTACCAGGGAATCGAACCCGGGTCCTTGTGCTTGCGAGACAGGTGCCGGAACCACTGAGCTAACTCCCCGGCCCCTAGAAGGGATTATTACTTACCAGCAGTGAGCTAGTAACAGTGAGCATGGCTTTAAACATACTGATGTTTGTTTTTAAGAATATGTAATAGGGATTGAAAATGTAAAAATTCAGTAGTTATTAATTTCTTATGCACTTTCTATAACTTCTAATAAGTGACTATTCATGCTATTTTAGAAAAAAACATAATGGCTTAATCAAAAGAAAAAGTAAGTGACATTTAATTTCCCAAATCCTGTTTGCTGAAAAATCCTCACAGAAGACTATGTATTTAACTTAAAAGAATTTAGCATCTCTCAGTCCATAGTATTGGTGTATGTGTGTACCTGTGTATGTGTGTGTGTGTGTGTGTGTGTGTTATATGCCTGAGCACTGATATTTAAATGGCCACATTCTAATTAACAACGGTAAAAGCCAAAATAAATACATACCAATCTGTCAATTGTGTTTTTGATAGCTTGGTACCAATCCAGAATGATGAAGTCAATATCTGACTGTAGAAGGAACTCATTTCCTGAAACGGTTGTGATCTGAAAAAAATGACAAGAAGGAAAGTCATGTGAGAGAGATCTCTTACATTTTTAAATTGATTTTACTGGTACATTTTATACTAACGTTATGATCACATTTGACATTGAAAATTTGTACCAGTACATAAGATGACTTAATTCTCCATTGAGCATTTTCTATTTCACAATATATAATTCTCATTTGATTTCTTTTTTTTTTTTTTTTTTTTTTTTTTTTTTTTTTTTTTTTTTTTTTTTTTTTTTTTTTTTTTTTTTTTTTTTTTTTTTTTTTTGAGACAATGTCTTGCTTTGTGGTTGAGGCTGGCCCTGAGCTCAGCCTCCAACTCACATCACAGCAATCCTCCTGCCTCTGCCTCCAGAGTGCTGGGAGTACAGGTGTGAGCCACCATTCCCGGCACTGTGGTATGTGGTACTGGTTGCTGCTGGGGTGAGTCTCCACGCCCAGTATTGTATGCGGTTACCGGGGATAAAACCCGGGCCCTTGAGCTTGCAAGACAGGTGCCGGAACTACTGAGCTAAATCCCCGGCCCTCTCATTTGCTTTCTTACATTTGAAAAGAAAAATCCTCATTAAACACACACACACACACACACACTCACACTTTAAGACCTTGAAATCTTTTCTCTTATTCCGGTAACCATCCTTCTGGGAACTGGGTGGCTAGGATCATTCCGAACTGACCACTATAAACTGTTTTTTATGTCATAACAAATACATTAGTATTTTAATAGTAGGACAAATAACTTAGGGGTATAGCTAAATCACTCCAGCTTCAAGAGAAATAAGGCAGGAAGTTCAGAGTGATGAGGACAGTACATGCTTAAATTGGAAGCTGCCGAAAAATGCACGTGGTGTGTCAGAATTTATTTTGTACTTTTGCTTCTTTCCTGTTTGTCTTTTTAAAATCTAATAATATCTCCATATTTGATTTCCTTTTATGGAAGGCTAGAAAACAAATTATTTGTCAGAGAGACTAATACAGACTTTTCTAAAAGGTCTTTAACTTCCAGCTTGCTTGTTAGTTTTAAGAAAAACTCCAGAGAGATATAATTTTTCTGTACCTCAGAGCAAGCATCCTTGAGTGATATGAATTCTAACATTATATCTGGTCTATACCCCCATAAGTATAAGAGTTTTCCAGAGTGGATACAATTACAAGAAGTTTTAAAAAGTAGGAAATAATGAGATTTAATTACCCCTGCTAAAATGTGACAGATCACTGGGACCACAAGGTCTCTGTCTTTCTGTCTGTCTGTCTGCCTCTCTCTCAGTAAAACTGCACATTATATTCAAAATGCACAAATAGCTCTCCATTTTATCTATCCAGAAAAAACAGTGAGGCTATGTTTGCCTAATTATATGAATACCATTGCAACTTGCATTACTTACATGAAGTCCCAAATATTTACTTTATGAAGTGTTGCTGCAGAAATACAGTCTAAAATATGAGGTCACTTCTGACACACACACACACACACACACACACACACACACACACACAAACTAGTAATGCCTTTGACCTCTACCTTTATCCTAAGTTTAAGTATTTTGATGATGGATGTATTATACAACATCATAACTTGTTATTATATACAGAGAGAAATGAATTAGCCCAAGCGAATTGTATAATCTAATATTTCACTGCCAGTATAAATAAACCATTACTAAAATTACAAAAACGAACAGCATTTTAAAAGTCCAAAAACCAAGCATAATCAGATTTACTACATTCTGAGGACTGCAATGTGGCGACCCAGTCCAGTCTCTGGCCTACTAATCCAAACCGTTAGAGAACGCGAGGATTCCAGCAGTGCATTTGCATGGTGGGTGCATGCTATGCAACGCAAAGGGGATCTTTCACTGCTAACCCGACTGAAAGCAAAATGTAGTTTTAAAGTTTCTTTGTCCAAATATATTACTGCATTAATCATACATAATAAGTGATTTACAAAGGCATTTTGGGACACTAGATGAGGAAAATATATGAATGTAATTCATTCTGATCATACTCTCGGAGACATCCTGTTCATATCCTTTCCTCTGACTTCCCACTAATCTTCCGAGTTAGAAGGCAGTTTGGAGAAGTCTGCTACTGCTCTCTACAGTTTAAATGCATCCACTTCTTAATTATAGTCAGTAATTGACTTTGTTCTGCTTCATGCCAGACATTCACAGGAAAGTACTTTCAAAATCTTTGGCTGGTAAATTCCATTTGATTCAAGCTTCTCTCTCTACTTTTTTATGTTACCTCTTTAGGATGTCTCATAGTTTGCTAAATCATGTTAGTACTTTGAACAATCAAATTTTGAACACTCTTGAGGGAAAAAAAGTGATCAGTAAAGAATGTTAGTTTTAACAGAGATTTTTGCCAGAACAGCACATGATACCAGTCTACAGTGATAAAGAGCAAGGCATAAAGGACTGCTTCCAAGGCATGTTTGTGCACTTTCTCTGCATCTTCTCTTTCCTATGTGATCGGTGCTGGAGATGAGCCCATCCAGGAGGAGCTTACAAAACAAGAGTTTAGTTAAGAGAGGCTGGTCTCTGCTTAGAAACCTGTTTGATGTAAATGTATAAATGCAACTGCTCATCTCCACCATGGCATATTTTGAAAAAATACATAGTGTTAATGAATTAGTCTTAATGAAATATACTAGTGTTTGCAATAATAAATGTATACAAATACATGTCTAGGGAAATTTGCTCTAACCTAAACTTTTTCACACTAAATAATGGTTTTTTCAGTACTTTCTGATAGCAGATTTATGCCTAGAAAATGATGTAAGCATGCCCACTTAGCAATGTGTTGAACAAAAGCACTTCTTACAGCTTTTGTGGGGTATTAATTAAATAATGCTTTTTCACTTAAACTTAGGATCTTGATCTGTGTCTTGGTATGTAGGATGTGGAGGCAGACACACGCAAGCTTCAGACACCATGCCTAAGAGATGTAAAGGGAACATATTTGCTTTTTAAAGATTTAATTAAAATGGCATTACAATTGTGGAAACATCATATAAGGCTTTTTTTTTTTTTAAAGGGTCTCACTTTGTAGTTCAGGCTATCACCAACCCCAGCAATCCTCCTGATTCTGCCTCCTGAGTGCTGGGATTATAGTCATGAGACACAGCACCTGGCATTATGATATGTGGTTAATGGGAATCGAACTCGGACCCTTCTTCTTTATAGGCAGATACTGGAACAACTGAGCTAAATACCTTATTCCATCATCTAAGTATTATAATGAGTAGCATTTACATGAGCAAATATTTTTCAGTAAGTCTTTTTCAATATTTTCAGTTAAGTATGATAGTAGTGGGATTTTATGGAGTTAGATTTTGACTTATTGAGAGCTATTGAATGTTGTTTATACTATTAAAAATTTCATTTTTTCACTTTTATAAGAGAAACAACTTTTTTAGAAGTTTAGTTTTTGCAAAGGTACTGAGTTTGATCCCAAGTATTGTAGATAAATTTAAAAAATAAATTGATTAATTTTATTTTTTCTGATTAGAAAAATAATAGGAATTTTTGTGAATAATGGGAAAAGTAACAATGAATCACATTAAGCCTGCTCATAGCTACAGAGAGTAAATATTATGCAATTTAATTTTAGTTATTTCTAGTCTTTTATATAAAACAGCTAAATGAATGTGATAATAATCAATAGATAAATTTATGCTATTGATATATGCCTTATTAGGAAAACAAATTTGTTAAGAATTATTTTTTCTTTCCGTAACTTCAAATGCATATGAGGCATTAAAAATTTCAAAATATAGATGATGAATGACATTGTGCTCTTATTTCTTTAATATATTACCTTTCCAATTAAAGAATAACTCTCACATATTATTCCATGTACATAACAGAATATCTTGAGATTGTCAACAACTGGCTAAGCATCCGGTAAAGTATAAGCACACTATTCAGAGTCAGGCACAACCCCACCCACCACATCAAGAACTCACAATCTGTTTGGATAAATAGGACATATGCATGCAAAGATAAATAAGAACAGAAGAGCTTATACTAAGTCAATGTGAGTGGCATAGACAACAATCCTGTCAAGATTTCTTAGGAAGGGATAATTACTGCAGTCACATTTACATCATAACATTATATATAAATTGTTGGTCATGATATGTTATTCTTTAAAGGTTGATTGTATCAAAACTTTAGTATATTAAGGATATGAATATTACCACTTGGTATGCAGAGTGGTATCAGCTTTAATGATCTCAAAGCACATAATAAACATTCTTCAAATGCAGCTTCCCTCCACTATCATAAAGTAATTTTGCAAATGAAGAAAATGAAGCAAATGAGAAAAGTGAGCATGACATCCTATCAAATTGGCATCATTTAGCAGAAGAGAATTAAGAGATTACAAAGATCTCAATTTCTAGTTCACTAGTTTTCATGAAACTGTCCTGTGCTGTTAGGGACTGCATGTGTATATGTAGTTAAATATAAGGAAATAACATTTGGTTTCAATTGTGAATTATGGATTAATGACTTTAGATAAAATTGTTTCCTTGCTCTTGTGTTAAAAATGGGACAGTTTTGGGAAGGGGAGTTAGCTCAGTGGTTCCGGCGCCTGTCTTGCAAGTGCAAGGGCCCGGGTTCAATTCCCCAGTAACCACATACAACAATATTGGGCATGGAGACTCAACCCAGCAGCAACCAGTACCATATACCACAGTGCCGGGCATGGTGGCTCACGCCTGTAATCCCAGCACTCGGGAGGCAGAGGCAGGAGCATTGCTGTGATGTGAGTTGGAGGCTGAGCTCAGGGCCAGCCTGAACTGCAAAGCGAGACCCTGTCTCAAAAAAAGGGGTAGTTTTAAATGACCATACCTTACCCCTAGTCTCTCCTCTTCTTTCTTTCCTCTTCCCTCCCTTTTCCCTTTTCTTTCCCAAAGCACCCAATCTCTTGCGATGAAAAACATATTTAAAGCTGTGTTAAAGCATAAAAAATTCTAATTCTAGAAAGGCTTAAGCCAATCCTACATTTAAATAAAGATCTTTAATATTTTCCTTAGAATCAGTCTTTTGCTAAGATCCTAAGAAAAGTTATTCCTTCTTAATAAACCTGAAACTATCTAGGAAATATATTATAAAATCGCCAAGTATTCAGAGAGCCCTAAAACATGTTGAATTACAAACCCGAAGTGGTTCTAGAAGTAAGTAGATAAGAGAATTAAAATTTAAATAACATTATATTTGGACTCATAAGGAAGTCATTGCATGTTTATTTAAAAAAATAAAATCTGTGCTAAATGTACTAAATTTACTTAGAGTAAGAATAAGTTATCTTTATGATATTAATTTTAGTCATATATTTTATATATATAATGAAGTATATAAATATGTATGTATGTATATATATGCTAGAGTATAATGAAATATCAAAATATAAATTCAAAGCAATAATGCCTTAAAAAGAAGATTCACATTGTTTTCATCTTGCAATAACATCACTCCACATTTGATATCATTAATTGTTAATGTAATATAGATTGTCGTGATTATAACAGTTATATTACTTTGTCCCACAGGTTTTTATGACCACCAATGGAATTACATTATCAGGCTGCATGTCTGTCTCAAATTACAGTCTGCTTGAGTAACTCTTAATATTTTCTGAAAAAACATGTCCGAGCAAAGTTAACATAAAACTAAGGGTAAAATATCAGCTTGAAAAGGTCTTCGATTTGTCTTTCTAAAAAATGTTACTTGTTAAAACACTTGTGAGAAAGTTTCTGCCTTGTGTTCCCAATGTTGCTAGATGTTAAGTAAATATATAATGATTATTTTTAAAAGTTGCTTTGGCAACTTTCTTATTAAAATGCATTTGTAACACCCCCCCCATCTGTCATGAAAGGTTTGAAAAGTTTGTTTACTTTGGATAGTAGTCTTTTCCAGGGTTACCCTAGCAAACAATGATAGCAGTCTTCAGAAGTTGTGTGAGGAACAAGCCACTAGGGATACATTTTTGTTTTAATTGGCACACACAAACTCTTTTCTGATCTGTCAAGAAGATCAAGCTAATATGCATGGAGGGTGTTATATTCTCAGCATTGGGGAGCAGTAAAGCTCCCTTTATTTAAGTAATTTAAATGATAGACTGCAAAAACTTTGCAAGTCAGAAAAATGCTTTATATTTTCTTAGGGGATATTTTTTTTAAGCAACGGAAAATGTTCTACATATCTAAAGATGTTGAACCTTATGTTGTAATTACCCTGTTTCTTCTGACTCTGTGAAATGTACCTAAATCCACACGCTACTCAGTAAGCCAGGCCACCAATGGGTTCTGCTTTTCCACAACTCCCCCTGTGTTAACAAATGTGTGTTCATTAGTTTCCAGATGTTTATTGGATATGTTTTCAATGTGTTTGGGTTGATTGATTTGCATGTACATTTATTGGAAACCTCAGTGGTGTCGTCATATCAACATAACTTGTGCATGTAAGCAATTTCTTACTTAATGGAAAGTAAACAAACGTTGAGCTACATATACAACAGATCTCAAGAGCATTCAGAAATATAAGGTTTAAGGTCAATTTTTCAAGAAACAATTCTTTTTAATTGAAATTGAGCTGTACCTTTGACACTCAAATAATTTTGTCTATGGTTTCTTACACCAGAGATTTTTTCAGTGCAATGAAATTAGCTCAGTAGTAAATGCACGTCATGTCAATTGTCCACTGCAGTTTTCCTGTTTATTTACAAAATCTGTAAACCCCCTATTCTTTGCAGAAAAGCAAACAAAATTTCCTGTTCATTCTTTTATCTGCGTTAAAACATCTGAAGTACTAAGATATAGTCTTTTCAATATTCATGCAAGAATAACATTGTAGTGCTTAGTGAATAATTTAGCAGTTTCCACAGTTTTGGAGTCAGCTACACCCAAACTTTCTCCTGTGGTGCTCATATGAAAAATGACTTAAAAAGTGACCAAAAAAGCAGTTTGTGTGTAAAGATAAGAGCTTCAAGTTTTATGATTAATATTAATTATAAAATTTGGGAGTAATAGTTGGTAGGTAAAGAAAGTATTCTAGGATTTGTGTCCACCTTTTCTTACCAGTAAGCCAGTCTTCCTAAACATAGATCTGCTTCCTTACTCATTTAGTTGCCTGACATGTGGACATCTGCTCCCCCATCATCTTCAAATTGGAATAATTCTATTACCATTGTTATTTAAATAAGGTACAACTTGAAGATGATTTTTTAAAATTCAAAAATATAAGCACAAAATCTCTTTTTCTATAGTCCATATCAAAATGTGTCTCTCTTCATAGTTTTTAGACTGATGCATAAGCATGGTATATATCTCCATACTTTAATGAAAATATCATATAAACTATTGTGAAATTTTTAATATATTTTTCTATTTAAACTACCATCATCTTCCATGAGGATTTAGTTAGAAAATTCTTTGCTTTCACCACCATCCCATCTATGTTTTCCTTTCCAGTATATGATCCATATTTCAGCCAAAATGATGTCTTTGAAATTTGGATCTGATCATCCCTCTCTGGGACTTGCTAGCACTCTCAGGTTTTCCCCTACCATTGTCATGTGTTGCTGACTTTCTAATTGAGCTGCCAGGCCATGTGTGTTCTGGCACCTACCTGCTCTCTGTGTTACCCTTTCACATGTCAGTCTGCACCTGTACAATCCAGACACACATAAATCTTTGTTCCCCGGCTGTCCCATACTAATTTTCATTTCTTTCTGTATAGTAGGTTTTTCCTGCTACCCAGAATCCTCCGACCACATTTATCACATCATTCAAATCAATTTAGATGTCACCTACTCCGTGAAAGCTTCTCTGAAATAGATGTCCCTCCAAGTGTCTTTACAATGTCCTGCTTTTCCTTTGTCACAGTACAAGTTGGTAGCACTGCAATGCCCTGTTGGCTTTTCTGTCCCCCTACTATGCTATAATCAACCTTAGACAATGGAAACTATGTGTATAGCTTAATAGCCCACATTGAGGGACATGAAGAAAATAATAAACAAGTAAATGTTATTTACTAATTCATTTCAGCAAATGTCTATCATTTTTGCTTAGATGGTATATTTAATTCATCTTCCATTGTAATACAATTTTAAAGCTTAT
This sequence comes from Petromus typicus, assembly GCA_004026965.1. Lineage (NCBI taxonomy): Eukaryota > Metazoa > Chordata > Mammalia > Rodentia > Petromuridae > Petromus > Petromus typicus. The sequence continues at coordinate 10,250 of PVIR01038127.1, forward strand.
CATACAATTTCATTCTTTCAGGAAATGTGGGAAATCCAACTCTGACATGTCTCTATATGACTTCATCATCGTACAGTGGGTGAGCTCTTCTGTGGATTGAGAAAAACACTACAAAGACTATTTTTTCATGAACTAAAAAATTCTAATATTCAGAAAGCAGGATAATAAATTGGAGGAGTCAGAAGTATCAGGAATTGTCTATTTTACTGAATATGCGTATGATAGAATGTTCTTGATTTTACTGCAATGCCACTCATGTGTTAGCAGAAATAATCTACACTGGGTCACTCAAGCATCTTTCTCTATTATTAAGGATTTGGAGTGGGATCAGACCATATGGGAAACTGGACATGAATTCAGGAATGCAAGAGTTAATGCTTAAGAAGATGGCAACTCTTGGAGGGCCTCAGTAAGGCAAATACTTTCACTGCTCACCCTTTAATATTGGGGCCATTAATTTCACTAAGGCCCAGTTAATATGAATAAGCAAGCAGATTTTGGTGGAAGGTGGGAGTAGTTGTGTTACTAATAATTTTATTTAGAAATGTATTAGAAAGTAATTTTAAAATGTAGTGACTTGAGCAGAGGTCGGTACACTCACTACTAAAATATAACTCATGCAAGTCACATATTAATAAGTGCTGAGGTTGCAGAATACAAATAAAAAATGCAGAGTATGTAAGTATATTTATGCTATTGTAACATATTTGGCAATGATTCTGAGTGTTTATAAAACATTCAAGAATTGTTCCATGTCTACTTACATTAATGAGAACACCTGTTAGCTTTAGTACTATACAGACTTATTTGCATCAATTTCAGGTTTTTGCATACTGTACATCACTTTTTGAAACAGTTAGATGCTTATAGAGAAATATAGCACGGGGGAAAAACAGCAGCTTGAACGCCTTCCGGCACAAGACAATTCCACTCCAGGTTTCAGTGAAAAAAAGAAATCTGCTGAATTACAATACTGACACTTAGAAGTAAATGGAGGTGTATTTTATATTTTTAAAGAACAAAAACTACATATAAAAATCTGTGCTCTCATCTTCAAATAAAATTATAGCCAGCCAAGGCAGTTTGCAAAAGATGCCAACAAGTTCAGAGCAGCTACACCATTAGAAATCCGCTTCTTAGTAATCTCAGCACCTTCTACCAAAAGCTGGTTTCTCTACCAGTCATGGAAATCTGAATGACTCCACTAGGTCTCAGCAGAAGGCAGACAGGTGTCTGTGCTGAGCCAGCCCAGGCTCTTTACGACCTCTGCCCTTCAGCCTTTGTGTGTCTGAAATAGCTCAATCCATTACTCTCACGCTACTGGTCACGGTGTAGCCAGCACCCACTGCCTAAGAAAAGGATTGTAGTACCTGGACTGAAGCTAGTGAATCTGTTCCTTTCATTCCTCTCATAAAATAGTTACAATAGGTCCCACTCTATTGACACATCTGTCTGCCACTTCCTATAGGATGTTAAAGCTTCTGTGATTTAAATATTTCCAGTTATTGAAACAAGTGCTTGCATAAATCTCCCAATTCTCAACCCCTATTATCACCATTATATTTAAGAGGTGCAATGTTTACATCGAAATGACTCAGTCGGTGATAGATTCTAAAGATAAACATGTATTTATGATCGGAGATGTGTGATTTGTAACTATGTTCCCAGACAGCGGACTTCTTTGCTGTGCTGGTTAACAGATATGCCAGGGCACACACCAGCTGCATCCATGGGGGGAACACTATATTTCTGGGGTGAAACAAGGCAACTGGAAATGGCTCCCGAGGGGTGTATGTATCACAGAAGACATTGGTATCTATTTTCTCATCTGCTGTTGTCTTCCTGTATGTTCTGGGCATAGAAAGAAATGTTAGGTGAGAAGTTTGGCATCACTGAGTGAAGTTTTATCATCCAAAAAACAAACCACATAAGTCTAGAAGGATGGGTCAAACCTTTCTTTAGACTTTTGATAATTGTGAAATTGTATTTAATCGAGGCTTAGAAAGAATCATCACTCATTAAGGGTAATAGATTATCTATTTAACTAGAAAGTTCATAAACAAGAAAACATTTATTATGTTCTATTAATTATATGGGACATTTCTAGAGGAGATGAAGAAACTGTTCCTAAGACAAGGTCTCTCTTTATAATTCAGGCTGGCCCTGAGCTCATCCTTGAACTCACAGCAGTCCTCCTGCCTCTGTCTCCCAAGTGCTGGGATTACAGGAATGAGCCACCACACAAATCACTATGGTATATGGTTCTGATTGCTGGTGGACATCAATCTCCACACCCAGTATTGCTGTATGTGGTTACCTGGGATCAAACCTCAGGTTCTGGTGCTTCCAAGGCAGGGGCCAGATCCATTGAGCTAAATCCCTGGCCCCCTAGGTAATTGTTGTGAGCTCTTTTCTCTTTGGTCTTGTTTAAAATGGAGATATTCCTAGGACTTGTTTTGTACTTTACAATTCTTCTTAGATATTTCAAAAATGTAAGTTTGAAACTGTTGCTTCTTCTTTTTAAATTATAGCTGTAAATTAATAAATCTCTAGTTTATATCTCTAGTTGACTCCTCTTTGTTGGTGTCTATTCCAACTCTGACCACCCTTACCTCCATTCTGACCTCTTTATGCTGTTGGTTTTGTTACAAGCCATTCTCTATATCCATTCACTGGTCAACTGCTGATTTGATCCTCATCATTTCTTTCATTGTTTTTAAAAGATTTTCTTTATATTTCAATGCATATCTTTGAGCAAAATATTGAGACTCTCTATGTTTTGATAGTTTCATCTTAAATGTAAGACAAACATTGATACATACTTATGCCTTAGGACCACTTTGCATGCTCTATGAAATACAGTTCAGGAAAAGAGCATAGCAGAGTCCCTGGTACATTGTAAATGCTTAAAATATGGTAACTATTATTGTTATTTGAGTGGCTAACTCGTTGTCACCTGGATGACAGTTTCTCTATTCAGGAAATTTCCCAGATATTATTTCTTCAGAAAAAGCTTTTAAAGGATTCAGCAATGAACAACACTGGTGTTTCTCCAGTAGTCTGTACTTACTCCCTCTAAAACTATCATACACCACTTCGTATGACTGAAAATCTCTTTTATTTTCTTTTGTGCTTCCTAAGTTTCTCCTGGTTTCTGGTCTCTATCACTTTACACAACTTAGTGAGTTGATTTATTGGCGTTAGACTTTAGATCTCAGACTACTGAGATGTTTTGGCCTTAGAATTAAAACTTTTCACATAGCCCAAAGTAACTTTACATGATCTCAGGTCCTGAAAGCTGAGAATGCACCCATTCATCCATATTGTTTCTTCACTGAAGCTCAAATTTGTAATTCTATTCTTTACTGCTTTCTTGGCTTGTGATTTTTTATTCTGGTGGCTTCTTTCTAGAGTATAAATGAGATCCTTTTAGCTAGTAGAGGTTATTTTACCCCCACCCTACTACTTTAAAACCACCTTCCATCTGCCTTTTCATATAAATGATGACACGTAATCAACAAATAACCCATGCTTGCATTGACTACATGCTACATGCATTGCTACATGATTATAAATGAGTCTGAAAATGAGTCATGCCAACATATTTAGTGATTATCCAACTAGCCTATTAAAATGTTCCTGTTAGTTATGGTTGGAATTCATATCCTAACCGAACAACTGAGACTGTATTCAAATGTCTTAGATTTTGGATTTGTATTCTGTCCAGCAGACATATACATTTCAATGTCATTAGATCAAACTTTTCTATAGCCCCTTTTTCTCAGATGAATAATTACATTTTCATTAACTGGATTATTCCTGATGCTAAGCAATAACCTGAATCATCAAATGAATGATATCCAAGTATCAGTGGTACACTGAGTTGTACCTAATCTCTGAAGGTCTCTGCGAGTGATTATACCATTTATCATTTTCCACGATCCTGAGGAGTGAAACTTTAAAGAAAGCATTTTTATACCTTGAGAAAAAGTATTGAATTTGTATTCTGCCAAATTTGATGAATGGCTCACACCATCAGATCTACATTTGACTGAGTTTCATCTACAACATTTTCTTTAAAAGTTTGAGATTTAATTAGATTAGGTTTATATAGAGCTTGTGAATTTACCTAAAAGCAGATGGAGGACTCACTAAAGGAAGAATGGCTTCCAGAATTAAAGAAACCACTGCCCTGGAGACATAATCTGGTTTTCAAGTACATTTGGCCAGGATTCATGACAAAAAATATTCTTACATTGCCAGCCAGAACCTCTGTTTCTTTTTCTCTTTTCCTCTCCCATCTTTTCTCTCAGACACATACTCTGTCTCCTGTCTATCCACCTACCCATTCAATAATGTGTATATTTCCCCTAAATGATCTTATGTATATGCATATTATACTGTGTGTATGTAAGTGCACACATAATTAGCATAGAATTCCACAAAATAATACTTCCCCTTTATGAAATGTGATGTA